>JAVSBS010011198.1:8368-34124 GCA_033124195.1 Coracias cyanogaster
TCCCTGGAGAGGTTTCCAAGCCGTGGAGATGTGGTGCTGAGGGACATGGGTTAGTGGTGCCCTGGCAGTGCTGGGGGAACGTTTGGACTCAATGATCTTGAAGACCTCTTCCAACCAGAATGATTCTGTGATTCACAGCTGGGGGTTCCCCTGTGGCAGCCCCTGCCCACCTGCTCCCACACCAGGCCGCGTTCCTCTGCGTTACATCATGTGATGGCCACAAAAACCTCATTATGCACAGAATGACTCTCTAGGACATGCCTGGGGTGTCCCTTGGTTGATTAATGGACACAACTCTGTCTGGAGTAGGAGAACACAGGATCCAAATAACTTTTTCCTCAAAAACCTTGTAAAATGTGACGGAAGCAAACATATAATTTACGGAATACATTCTGTCCACTGGTCTCCCAAATAAAGAAGAATCTTTCCATTTCAGTAACTCCGCACCGCTTTTGTGCTCAGGTGCATGTTCTGGGGTACAGACAGTTACAAATGACACTCAGATCCAATTAAATACCAGTCTGTCAAACAAGAAGCCTGGATTTATTAGAAAACAAAATGCAAGAGGGCTGAAAACAGATTTCTGTAACAGTTTATATTCTTCTGCCGCAAATTGCCTTCACCTGAACATAAGCTTCACCCGGACTTTGCAGTCTCCACCAGTTCTCTCCTGTGGCACCGATGAGGCTCAGATGCAAGTGTCACATCTAGAAAACCGCATGAAATTATATTAATGAATCATATTTAGAATATTCCAAAATTGTTTGTCAAAGCTGCTACTAAAAGATAAGAAACTGAAATCTCTGAATACAAATGATTCAATGTAGGCTATTTCCAAAATATTATCGTGATTTGTATCGATGCGGCCTTTGCTTGGATGGGGTTGGATTAGATTTTTTTGAACAAGAGGTAAAATGAACCTTTCGTAGGAATGAATATAAGAGGTGATTTTAAAGTTACTACATAAATTATTGGCCTGGATCCTTTATTGTGCGTGTTTAACTCGTAGTCATTATGTAAATGTTTCCATTATATAAATATTCATTATACAAACCCATTATGTAAATCCACAAAATCTACACATTCAGCGTAACGCCGTCAGGAACATGGGGCCGCGCTTTGTAATCTGAAAATCGCGTATTGTTGAAATGTCATCTGAATAAATTGCAGGTATTACTTATTTTGTTCTGACATTTAAGAGCAAAGTGCAGCATCAATAGTTGACAAACGAAACCAGAATTCTAACGAATCCAGGTCTGCCTGGAGCACGGCGGTGGCGGGTGGCGGCTCTGTGCGGCATTGCCAGGAGCAGCGACAACAAAAGTCATTCAGAAATCTTTTGATAAGACACCGCTGCTTTCCCAAATCCGGGCGCCATTATCTTGAAACCTTTTTTTTTTGTGGCTTTGCTTTTGACTAAGCTCTCCAAAGGTGTCTTTTCCCAGCTGCAGACGGACCGATGCCCCGCGGTGCTCAGGCAGTCTCCAGCCACTGGCTGCAGGGAAAAAAAAAATAAAAAGAAGGAAAAAATAAGATAGAGACAGAGGGGTCTCCTGTTCTGTTGTTAGGTGTGTGTAGCGTGGGCAGGATTTCCCTACTGTGCCATCCCAGCTTCTCCGGCTTGTTCGTACTGAGCTGTCCCTTCTGCCTGGACCCGCAGCATCATCCCTGGTGACTTCCAGTTTCATATTTTCCAGTTCTTCCCTGCACTCTTGCCCCGTTCTCACCGTGTTATCCCCACTGGGGACTGTTTAGTCTGGAGAAGAGAAGGCTGAGGAGAGACCTTATTGCTCTTTACAGCTACCTGAAAGGAGGTTGAGGTGAGGTGGGTGTTGGTCACTTCTCACAAGTAACCAGCAATAGAACGAGAGGAAATGGGCTCAAGTTGCTCCAGGGGAGGTTTGGATTGGATATTAGGAAAAATGTCTTTACTGAATGAGCGGTCAGGTGTTGGAACAGGCTGCCCAGGGCAGTGGTGGAGTCACCGTCCCTGGAGAGGTTCAAAAAACTTCTAGATGTGACACCTCAGGACACGGTCTAGTGGTCATGGTAGTGTTGGGTTGATGACTGGATTTGATGATCTTAGAGGTTTTTTCCAACCTTAATGATTCTATGATTGCTTCCAGCCTAGTTTCTAGCTCTTTTCTTAAAACTGGAGGACAGACTGAGTGTACCTATATGTGTGCGTCTGGGAGAGGGGAGCATCAGGAATTATGGATTCCACTGAATGAAGACAGGCTTTCCCATGTCGCGTGAAAGGCAAGTCCCTGGCACCAGGACATGCTTATTCACACAGTCCTGTTTCCAGAGAATGGTGACACCAAAGGGCTTCCAAACCAACCCAACAACCCCTCCAAGAAACCCTGTAGGAATGGTTTAGCATGTGGAAAACACCAAATTTTTCACTACCACCGAGGACAGCTGTGGTTAGCCAGAAGTTAAACTGGGTTTAGATGTGAAGGTATTACCATGGTGACTCCTCTGCTTCTCTCACACCTTCTGCTTGCCTCCAGGGCCTGCGTGCACCAGGGTGATATGACTGAGCTGGATCTAATGCCCGTCCCGTTGTTCCTGGACAGCCCTAAAGCTGCAAAGATGTATTGCATTAATGTATCATCACAGCGATGTCGTTCTGACGATATATTAGTGTAATACATCTTCGGCGCACTCCACTGATAAGGCTGCCCGGGAAGAATGAGTCTAAGAGACCGTTCAATTCAATCATGGGACAAAAGGCGATGCCAGCCCCTGTGCAGGCAGAGCCACCTTCCTGCAGGACCCTTCCAGAAGCTGCAAAAAGCTGATACTGCAACAGGGGGGAGAAGCAAAGAGGCCTTTTTGAAACTTCCAGCTAGATCCTCATAAACCAACAAAGCTCGCTATGAGCACAGCTAATGTCGGTTATTCTGTTCCACTTAGAATCATAGAATCATTCAGGTTGGAAAAGACCTCCAGGATCATCAAGTCCAACCCCCCTACACAGTAGGGACATCTACCTAGGTCAGGTTGCTCAGAGCCTCATCAAGCCTGACCTTGAATGACTCCAGGGATAGGGCCTCCACCACCTTTCTGGGCAGCCCGTTCCAGTGCTCTATGACCCTCATGTTAAAGAACTTTTTTCTAATATCCAACCTAAATCTATCTCCTAGGCATTATTTTTTTAAGAAACCTGTAAAGATAATATTTCAAATAAGTAAGACTCTTGGTTTCTAATTTTGGATTTAAATTTATAAATTAACCTTAATATTTCACTTAGGCACTCTCTGTATCCTTTTTCAGACATATCCTATGATACCATTTGACAATCCCATTTATCTACTCTTTAGGCACCTGAATACATTTAGTAATGTCACTCTAAACTTTTCTGCTGTAAAGAGCAGACTGAAACTTGGTGACTTCCCTCAAAAGGTCCCAGTTCTGTACTGCATTTAATCCTGAAGCATAAGTAGTCCCATCCAAATCAGCTCACAGATTCCCACATACTTAAATGCTTTCTTCAATGAGGGACAAGAATGTGAACATTTCTATGTCTTTTTTATGATTATGATAGCACTATTCATAGATATTTTTTCCAACTCACTGAGGTGCACAATTAATTAAAAGATAGATTAAAAAAATAGGTAATAAATATAGAATGCTTTTGTAGAGCTTTCCAAGCTGGGAAAATGTATTTATTTCTTGCTTGGAACAACTATATGAATCTATATAGTTCTCATCTGAGCTGCCGAGATTTCTAAGTAGTCATCACACTCACAAATTAGTCAAATAGGTTGTCATAACAGTAGTTGGCTTTAAAAAAACTAAAGCAAATAGAAGTCATGGGACCCTAAAAGGAAAAATAAAACTACAATGAGACATTTCTGCAATGGATTCAGGAAACATACCAACAAGCACAAAAAAAAAAAAAAGGAAACAAAGCAATAATTTTCAACTTGGAAACTTGAGTTTGAAGAGAAATATTTATTCTGAGTGACATATGACGCAAATCAATTCAGACTTGGAGTCCATCTGATTTGTGTTGTTTGCAGCATTCAAAGACAACATCTCAAGTGCTCAGTATGATTGACTGAAACAGTTTTATTGGAATGAATGTTCAATTTTGAAAACAAATTAGTCTCAATTGTAATCCATTAAGGATCAAGCAGAGTCATGATCAAAGAACATTAATTACTTTACATGTATTTTTCTGGTAAAATTCAAGAAAATCATTAGGGTTTGCTTCTACATCTCTTTTAACAAAGTATAGTAAAATTAGGAAATGTCAATTAATTAACAATGTAATACTCACATTATTCTATTGTGAAATAAAAACAGAGCTCCAGGAGATGATTGTTAAGTGTATGAATATTATAATCACAAATATCTCATTCAAGATTTTCTCTGGTGATCACGCTTTCTCATCCTGTTGAAGTGGTTAACAGTATACATAGCTGCCACTGTTCCCTGCGTCTCCCAGCGGCTTGAAACACAACATTTTCTCCCTTTTTCTTTAAGTTCTCTTAAGGACATTGACAACTTATTGTCTCTAAAGTTAAGTCCTGTTAGTGTACACACACATAAGTTTAGAGCACTGTAACTCTAAATAAAGGAATCCAGAAGTTCTGCATAAAATAGCTTAAATATAAGACTTTGAAGTAAATCTCCCTTTTGCCCACTGTGTTGTCATCTCCTGCAATGTCCTTTCAGGTGGTTGTTGAGTGATGAGGTCTCCCCTTAGCCTCTTCTTCCTCAAACTAAACACTCCCAGCTCCTTCATTCGCTCTTCATAAGATTTATTCTCCAGGTCCTTCACCAGCTTTGTTGCCCTCCTCTGCACTCACTTCAGCACCTCAATATCTCTCTCGTATTGAGGTGCCCAAAACTGGACACAGTACTCAAGGTGTGGCCTCACCAGTGCTGATTACAGGGGTACAATCACCTCCCTACTTCTGCTGGTCACACTATTTCTAACACAAGCCAGGATGCCATTGGCTTTCTTAACCACCTGGGCACACTGCTGGCTCATATTCAGCTACTTGTCCATTAGAACCCCCAGGTCCTTTTCTACCAGACAGCTTTCCAGCACACTTCCCTAAGCCTGTAGTGTTGCATGGGGTTGTTGTGGCCCAAGTGCAGGACCTGTCACTTGGCCTTGTTAGCTCATACCATTAACTTCAGCCCATTGATCCAATTTATCCAAGTCTCTCTGTAGAGCCTCCCCACTTTCATGCAGATCAACACTCCCACTTAACATCCGCCAACTTACTGATGATACACTCTATGTCTATATCAAGATCATCAAAAGATGTTAAACAGAAATGGTCCCAACACTGAGCCCTGAGGCACACCACTTGGGACCGGCCACCAGCCGGATTTAACTCCATTGACACCACTCTTTGGGCCCATCCAGCCAGCCAGCACTTGATCCAACAGATAGTATGCTCATCCAGACCATGAGCAGCCAGTGTTTCCATGAGAATTCTATGGGGAACAGTGTCAAATGCTTTTTGAAAGTCTAGGTAGACAATATCTACAGCCTTTCTCTCGTCCAATAGTCAGGTCATCTTGTCATAGAAGGAGATCAGGTTTGTCAGGCAGAAGCTGCCTTTCATAAACCCATGCTGACTAGGTCTGATCCCCTGGTTGTCCTTTCTATGGCTTGTAATGACACTCAAGATGATCTGCTCCCTGACCTTCTCTGGTACCGAGGTCAGACTGACAGTTCTATAGTTTCCCAGATCCTCCTTTCTGCCTTTCTTGTAGCTTGGTGGTACATTTGCTACCCTCCAGTCCATTGGGACCTCCCCAGTTAGCCATGACTTGTGGTAAATAATGGAAAGTGCCTTGGTGAACACGTCTGCCAACTCTGTCACCACCCTTGGCTGTAACCCATCCAGTCCTATAGACTTGTGAGCGTCCGAGTGGTGTATCAGGTCAGTGACTACTTCCTCTTTAATTGTGATGACCTCATTCTGCTTCCCCTCCCTCTCTCCTAGCTCATGAGACTGGGTGTCCAGGGAACAGCTAGTTCCACTGCTAAAGACTGAGGCAAAGTAGGCATTGAGCACCTCAGCCTTTTCCTCATTCTTTGTTACTATGTTTCTTTCTGCATCCAATAAAGGAGGAAGATTTTATCTAATCCTCATTTTGTTGTTAATGCATTTATAGAAACTTTTTTTTAATTATCCTTAACAGCTGTAGGTAGGTTGAGCTCTAGTTGTGCTTTGGCTGGTCTTTTTTTTGGCACATGGGGACAGCCTGCTCCTGTGCCTTTAAGACTTCTCTCTTGAAGTATGTCTAGCCTTCCTGGACTCCTATATCCTTCAGGGCAGCCTCCCAAGGGACTTTGTCAGTCAGTCTTCTGAACAGGTCAAAGTTTGCCCTCCGGAAGTCTAAGGTGGCAGTTTTACTAACCCTTCTCCTTGTTTCTCCAAGGATCAAAACCTCAATCATCTCATGATCCCTGTGCCCTAGGACAGCCTCCAACCTTTACTTCCCCTACAGGTTCTTCCCTGTTCACAAGAAGCAGGTCCAGGAGGGCACCTTCCCTGGTTGGCTCACTTACCAGCTGTGTTGAGGAAGTTGTCCTCCACACATTCCAGGAACTTCTTGGATTGTTCCTTCTGTGCTGTGTTGTATTTCTAGCAGATACCTGGGAGGTTAAAGTCCCCCACAAGAACATTGGCAAGTGACTGCGAGGTTTCTCCCAACTGCTTATAGAAAGCTTCATTCAGCTCACTACTTTGATTGGGAGACCTATAGCAGACTCCCACAGCGATATCAGCTTTATGGGCCCTTAACCTAATCCAAACACTCTCAACCTTGTCATCACTATACTTGATTTCCAAGCTCTCGTAGCATTCTCTAACATACAGGGCCACTCCACTGCCTCTTCTTCCCTGTCTATCCCTCCTGAAGAGCTTGTAGCCATTGATTGTGGCACTTCAGTCATGTGAGGCATCCCACCACGTTTCTGTGATAGCCGCTATGTCACAGTTTTCCTGGTGCATCATGGCTTCAAGCTTCCCATTTGTTGCTCGTACTGCATGCATGGGTATAGATGCACTTCAGATGAGCTAATGATTCCAACACCTTTTTGTGAGTGTGGGTCCCATTTCCTATCAGACCCTTCTCAGGTGCTTCCATGATTTCTAAGCATCTATCCCTTCTTTCAAATGAAATGGCAGAGTGAGGGTCCTCCCTAGTCCACCATCCTTCAAGCCCTGGCGTGCTTCCCTTGGGCTTATTCTTAACAGGCCCAATTGTCTCCCCTTCCCCCTTCATATCTAGTTTAAAGCCCTTAAATGCAGTTCAAGGAAAGCCTTGAAGCACAAAGAGTTAACTTAGGAAAAAATAATTTTGATGTCAAGTTGAAACTCGTTTGTAGCTGGCTTCAGATTGCAAGTGAACATGCTCTAGAGCTTAATTAAACTCAAGACATCATTTTCAAGAATGTTTTGTATGTTCTGCATTCATCTCACTGCCTATCAGTCACACTTAGCCTTCAGAGGTAGAACTTTGCTCTATCTTCCGTACAAATTTCATAAAATGTGTAGATGTAGCAACTGTAATTATGGTAGGATGTGCTTTCTTGCTTATACAGTAAGGTTTTGTTTGCCACCTAAATTTCTGCAGCATGTTAAAAGTAATATTAAAAATGCTGCAGTTGTTCTGCTTGCCTGATTGTAACGGTGAAGTAGACAAAATTGATTCCAGTTTATGGCACTGTTTCAATGTTATTCAGCAGCACCTGTTGGCTGACAGCTGTTCAGGGTTGTTACAGGTTTATTAGTCTTGAACAGGATAGCAACAACAGTAAATAAGTTTTAAACTAGCTGCTGAGGAATTTTGTCTAAAAAACATATGTCTTTTTATAGCTGGATAGTTTTTGATGTTAAATTAGAAACTGCATACACCCATAGAATGAGCTATCTAGGTAAATTCATGCAGTCTTTATACGTATACCAAAATCTGTAAAATTGTCTTCTAGACAGAAAAAAGTTTTTTTGACCTTTAAGTTCTCAGCCCAGATGAAGTGAAAAAGTATTGCTTTGTGTAATTCCTTACCATATATATACACCTCAAATATGTAAGGATTTTATTTAATCAAATAATTTCTGTATCAGTTTCTCTTTGTGATGAAATTTCAGAGATTTTTCAGAAGTTTGGAGAGTTAACTAAGGAGCACATCTATCTTTTCTGTCTTGAGTATAAGTGCTATTGCTAGAAGGTCACAAACAGTCAAAGCTTTCATGGTTCTGTTGAAGTCTTTGTATGTTTGCAGAAATTGAGACAAAAATGTTGTTGAGTAAGAGGTTGTTATGATACTTTGTTTAAAGAAACAAAACCAAATGCCTTTGGCTGGAGGAAATCTCCAAAGAGCAATCTCATCCTGTGCTTTTTGGAGAAGCTAATAGTCATATGTTCATTAAGTGTAGAAAAAGCCCCACATCTCATAACTCAAGTTAAAATATTACCAGATTTTCTTTTTTTATTAACTTTGTTTAGTTAGGAAGGTGATATTTTGTAGTAGTGTACATTCAAAAGTGCCTATTTAGTTTTCTGTGAGACCACATCTGTTCTTGCACATTTTACATCCTTCTTGAATAGCTATTGTCCTGGCACTTAATTGTTCTCTTATTAGCCAAGTCTACAAATCCTAAGGCATAAAATGTCTCTTCCTTGAGAATAACTTTAACTACATCCATCATTTTGATGACAAGCTACTCACTAAATTTCTGTTGCTTGTTTAAAGGTCTTCACCCTTGCCACTTGCCTGCGGAAATATTTGAAAAGTCTTCAGATGTGGAAAATACTTGAGTTTATTTTTATTTCAGTTGCCTGCCATTCCCATGCCTCTTTTGTGTGTCTCCAATGCAATTTTATGTTTTTAATCCCATTATTTAACCAGCTTTATATGATTAGTCTTTATCTGCTAGCTATTCTATATGTAAATGAGCAAAAGTACTTTTGCGCTATGTCCAGTTCACCATTCAGTCTCTTAAAGCATTTTGCATTACTGCCTTTGAGCAAGCAGGAAGTCTCACTAGGAATGAAAATAATGTTCTTCAGCTTTCAGTGCTCCAGTTTTAACGGAAGTCCTGTTTATGTGGTTGGGTATTACCAAGATTGCCAGAGAACTGGGGAAGATGGAGATGGAGGTATTTGCTTAGAGGGGTCACAGCCTGTAGAGCGTACGCTCACTCTGTTTGGAACCTGCAACTCTGTGTCAAACTGAAATAGCATCTAAATTGTAGGGCTGGTCTTTTCTCTATCAATATTTTTTTAAAAATCCTTCACAGATTAAATTCTGAGGGCTATAGTCATAGCAAGGAAGAGAGAAGAGTGTAAGCCTATATTACTGAGGTGGTAGTGTCAGCCACCCACCTGAGGTAAATGACATGCCATCCCTGCTGCCAGAAGTGTTCATCCGTAAACCATAAGGCTTCTGGCATGGATGAGTTGCTGAAAAGAGCGTGCTTAAGCATAGATGAGAGTGTGGCAGTGCTGACTGTGTAGGCAGGAAGTTGAGCTGTTGTCCTGGTAGAACTGTGCCTGAGGATAGCCAACTTGAAATCAGTAGTTTTTCAAGGTTTCTTTCAAGTAATTTTAAACTAGCAGAGATCTTGTGGTTGCATTTTTGGACAGAAATTTGATGAGGGACCAACTCACTATTGACATATAGTCAATATATGTCTGTGATGATATGTATTCACAACCATATAAATAGGGGTGAAAATGTGTGGCTCCACAGTTGGCTTGACTTGACCTGTAACAGTATACAGCTACAAAAAGGGGAGAGCCTACCCCTTCCCCTGGCCTTCCCACAAGAGTTTGTCTTTTGTGTGGTTGTTACAGATTATGTGATTGTGTCGTGAATTAGGTCACTGTCCTTATCAGATACTAGTTTTTTCCTCAGATGCATGTGTAATTCCAACTTACTGTGCAGCCAAACAATTTCCACAGTTGACAAAAATATGGTAAAACTGTGTGGATTCAGGCAGAAGGGGAATCTGGTGTTTTCAGTGGCAGGACATGCTCAAGATTGATTTAAGGCAGCTGGGAAACTATGTGCTAACTTCAGTAGAAACATGAAGCATGCAAAAGAAAAGATCACTAAGAAAGAAGGCTGCCACTTTGCTTTTCCTCAGTTAGGTAAAACATAACTTATCTTGACATAAAGCTGAACATTTTGTTCATGATGGATATAGCTGCAAAATGAGGGACAATCTTGGAGACCATGGAATAAAACAGTAATCCTAAAATAAACTCTTGCCAAGCAAGGAAATACATTATTTGAAACAAGATACTTTGAAAAATCACTTCAACTTCAGACAGTAAGTAATTCCTCAAGAAATAGAAAGAAGAGTTTACCCTCTTATTCTGTATTTTTTCTGATGACAACAGAACATCTGCTTAGGAAATATACTGGTGATTTCTCAAAAAAAAAAAAAAAGAGGAGGAGGATTGTAATTCTAAATGTATGATCTGGATAAAAGAGGTATGAATGAAGGTTCCTTATGCAGTCAAACATTTGTTTTATGTCATATTTACTAAAAAGATGCTATTAAAAATATGCCATAAGCAAAAAAATTGTAGGTAAAACTGGAAGGGGTTTTTTGTTGGGTTTTTTTTTTAGTGGGTTGTAGGGTTGTTGTGGTTTTTTTTTAATCTAAGCCTTTTGGAATACTTCCTCTTTGTATTCTTTAATTTTCTATTTTCTTTCCAAGTTGTTAATCACAGAAATATTGGTAGGAAGATTCCACTGGAATCTAAACTGAGATTCAGAGCCATATGACCTGCACCTAATCACTTTACTAGAGTAGAGGATTATTAGAATATTACAGTTTTAGCTGTGATTTTGTCTAATGAAGTCTTAAAACCAGCCTAGGACAGAGTTTTCACATCCTCTCTAGAAATCTGTTCCAGTGCTATACTATTCATCCAGAGCAGTTGTTTTTTTTTTTTTCTTGCTGTTCATTCTGAACATCTCAAATTGAAATCTGTGGCCAATTGCCCCTTCCTGTGTTCTTGTGACTTAGTGTATTCACAACTCCTTGCTTACTTCTTTCTTTTTCAAGGAAGGATCCAAATCTTCCAGCTTTAATGCGACTATATCTCTTTCATATCATTCAATTTGTAAGGAGTTCACATTCGATTCAAATAAATACCACAGATGCTATTAAACTGTCATCTTAGGCTGAGTTTGAATCTGGAGTGGATCACATATGTGGGTCTGTACTGTTATTAACAACCCTGTTTTCAAATTAGTACTATAGCTTATAATATATTTTGATATAGCTACGTCTATTTTAGCTACTGTCTATATAACTAGCTATATTAACTATTAGCTATATTATCTAAATAACAAATTTATAATACAAATACTATGTTGTTTTCCATAAATGGACACAACATAGTATTCTAATTTTGTGTTGACAAAGCTTTTGAAATTCTCACTTAGCTTGTTTGAAGCTCATTTTGAAGGGCTTCTCTGTAGGTTCTGAAACCATTTACATCACTGTTGTTTTTCAGCACCTCTCTATAACTCATTATCTAATATTACTTTAATGTATCATCCATGCTTTGCTATTGTTTTAGACTCTATTTCCATTCTTTACATGTCCCTATATATGAAATAAAGCAGCATCAGAGAATGTCTTTAAGTAGAAGGTGGTGGGTTTTACCACTTTGAAGAAAAAAATCTTAGGAGGAAAAATTTACATATTTAGTCACACAATAGCCCAGGATTTTTTTTACCTCAGCTGCGCAAATGTTTATGTCAGAGAAATATACAGAGCCATATAATAAGAGTATAAATAAAGGCTGCAAAGTCATCAGAGCAGTGATGATTTTAGCCAAGGCCGTTATGAGAAGGTTGACTGATTATGCCTTTAGTGTGTGTATTGCAGATGCAGACTGTACCAAGAGTGAGGATAGTAGTTACACTGGGCAGTTCTGATCAAATGAGGAAACAAATACATGTGTCTGACTTTGTCCAACTTCATCTGATGTGGGTAGCTGACAGTAGAAGATTTTTGACACCAAGAATTCAGGCCCTGCCTTGGAATTTTACCAATTTTAAACAGGGCCCAGTTAAGACATAACACCTAAATTTTGACATATTCTTCCAACTTAAACATACCTTTCATGAGACTGTATCAAAATGAAAAATCGTCGAAGTGCATTATTTTCTCCACATTTCTGTTCTAGCTGAATCATCTTGCAATTGCATGTTCTTCAGGTTCTAAAAGCAACTGTATGTCCATGTATACAAAATTTGAATTCCTGTGATACTCATGATTAAAGCAACTTACACAAAGGTCTTTACATATTTTAAGGTAGCCCCTGTCAGAGTTCATTGTTTCTCTGTCATGGAATCATAGAATCATTTTGGTTGGGAAAGACTTTTAAGATCACCAAATCCAACCATTAACCCAGCACTAGCAGGTCACCAATAAACCATATAACTAAGCACCACACCTACAAGTCTTTTTAAATTCCTCCAGGGATGGTGACTCAACCATTTGCCTGGGCAGCCTGTTCCAGTGCTTTACAACCCTTTCTGTGAAGAAATTTTTTCCAATATCCAACCTAAATCTCTGCTGGCACAACCTGAGGTTGTTTCCTCTTGTCCTATTGCTTGTTACTTGGGAGAAGAGACTGACTCTACCTTGCTACAACCTCCTTTCAGGTAGTTGTAGAGAGCAGTAAGATCTCCCCTCAGCCTCCTTTTCTCCAAGCTAAACAGCCCCGGATCTCTCAGCCGCTCCTCTTAAGACTTGTTCTCTAGACCCTAATGTAAGAGATGTTTAGGAATGGACACCAGCACCTGCACGTTAGTAATGGATTTAGATTAGAATGTAGAATTAAATAAAAATCTGATACACAGTATTGCTACTTAACTGTGGTGAGTAAACTTGGAATCATCAGCATTGTGTTCTGTTGTTCTATCAGTACATTATTTCTGTATCTGATTCTTGGAGTTACTAAGTTTATTTGACTGACTGTTCTAAGTAGCTGATGCTTTGCCTAGCACACACAGACATACATTACATCAAAATATGTTGTGGAACTATGTATGTAGGTTTAACTTGATTCTGTGCTGGGTGGTGAAAAGAGACATTATGTCCCTGGTACTTAACAGAAAGGAGGTGTGAAAGATTGCAGAACTATGCATGAGCCTCCTACTGGTTTTCTTGCTGTTTTAATTTAGCTCAATTTTCACTGAAATTTTCTAGCCATTCTTTCTGCACTCAGCACCATGATATCTAAGTGTCTATTAAACATTAACTGCTGAATGTGGGGATTTTCCCAGAAAAGGAATTCAGGGGAATTGTAAAGTACCTACTAGATCAATCTGTAGATCTCAAAGTTCTTTTACAAAAGGAACTGGAACCAGAACTTTTTCCAATGATAATGCTGGAGACACAGAGAGAGAGGATTTCCCATGCTTAAAAGCAAATGAAGGACCTTCTCAGATTTCAATTATTAGGTTTAAAAGAATACTTCATAAGAAGTGCCTTGAGGCGGTCTGCCTTCATTTGCTTATGTGTGTATGTATATGTGTGCTTGCTTTTTCCTAACCAGATATGTAGTGTGTTTCCAGAATAAAAGGTGCCCTTTGGCCCCCCCTATATCTCCTCTGTCAAATAAAGAAAGGTATATTTTTGCTCTATGTATTAGAAGTACTAATAGATACCTTTAGATATTGCCACATCAGGAAAAAGTACATATGTAAATATATTTAATTTTTTTTTTACCTCTAGACTTTTTCTTCTGACATAATTTCCATATTTTTTTACAAAGCAGGGCAGGTATTATCTCCTGGGGAAAAAGAGGTTTATGTAGGTCCTGCAATAAACTAGTGATTAGAAGCAGAACTTTGATATTGTCTTCTAGACATTAATGTGATTGATACATATGTGTATAATTCGCAGCAGAGGCATTTTTAAAAGCTATTTCCATTTATTTTAAGTTAAACCCCACAAAAGAGACAGAAACTGAGGGAAGCTATTCCCATTTTTTATGGATTGCCACATGAAATAAAGTTATGGGGTTTGTTTTACTTTTGTTTACAAGTATGATACTCTAATGGAAAAAAATGTTACTCTCTTAAAAGCAGGCTTATAGTAAAAATGGAAATGAAAAAAAGGTCACATGGAAATTATGTTAGAAAAATGTATATAAATTTTTTTGCAGTTAAGTTGCCAGTACCTTGTGCTATCTACATAACGTAGATGTGAGTTCCTCCAATTAAAAGCAATGGATCCTTCTAACTTGCACGAACACCCATCAGATTCCCTACCCTCAAAGCCTCTTTCTCTAGGTGTTGGCAATTCAAAGTTTTATCATACAGATTTTGGTTTATATATATACTTTATACATCTTCATAATTGCATATTCCCATTTTAATAAGTTGTCCCACTCATAAAAATTTCCTTTATCTTCCTATATGTAAGAGCTTTGGTAACTAGATTATTTTGTAAATTATTTGTAGATTATTTGGTAAATAGTTTATTTTATGCTTTCATGCCTGTGTTATTTTGGTGTCTTCTCCATGGAAAGGCCTTCTGGTCATTTTTGATGGGTCAGTTTTAAAGCCAAGAAGACTGAAAGCATAGTAGTTTGTAGTATTAAAAAAAGAAAAGAGAGAGTGAAATTGCAGTGTTGACAAGAATTTCCATATTTGTATATAGTCTGGTAAGAACTGAACAAAAGCTTAGGGAAGTGATTCTTGAGACCTAGATGGCAGAGGAAATTGTTCTTAAAACACTGTTAAGAGTTTTACTTGCCATTCTGTTGCAGAGTGGTTCTATACAAAGCTGGCCTTGGCTACTGGAACCCCAGTAGGAGTGGCTACTGTGAGGAGTGGGGAAGAGAGCTTCTGTGGCTAGGACCTGAGACTCATGAGCACAGAATAGGATATGGGTACAGTTGGGGACAGTTTATATTCCTTGTGTTAAGATTTTCAAAATATGCTGCTAGAAAGATGTTGTAGGGTTGGCACCTTCTTCAGTAACATTGTTTTAAATGTTACTTTGTCCCTAGTCTCATCAATTTAACAATCAGCTAAAATCAGAACGTGAGGTTGTGCAGTGTACACAGTCAACATCATGAATGTGTGTGTATAACTTGCAAACGTCAATGTCCTTCTTGTCTACTGCAAGGAGAATGTAGATAGAAGTAATATGAGCAAACTTGCTGTGCCTTTGTCTTATGAGCAGACAGACAACACCTATTTGGGATTTTGCAGTTGTTTTGGTTTGGTTTTGATTTTAAAGATGTCTTTTTGAGTTGTCTTTGGAGATTTTGTCACCTGGGAGCTACTACAGGTTTGACTCGTGTGTAGTGACCTAAGGAGACTGGGAGATATCCAATTTAGAGACATGAATGACATCTACTTCTAACTTCCATCAGAGCAGTTTTTGCAAGAACTAGTCCATCTTGAACATGCCTGCTTGCTGCCTGCAGTATTCAGATCTCTCACTAAAGTCGATAATGCCAGTGACAAAATAATCTGCCTCCATTCAGAAGGGAGTACATTCAGCAGGAGCACTTACTCCTCAGTCCTTCCTTGCCATACAAAGATGAAAGCATTTGTAAAACCACCAACTGAGCAGGTTAACGAGTACAGAGTATGTGATGCAGAGCAGCATGTAAGCTACAAAGTTTTGCAAATGAGGACATACAACATTTTATGGAGTAATTTCAACCTAAATCTCTTGCAATTAAAAGTAAATACTTTAATGAATATTTAGCACTTCCTCCGCCTCTTAGAAAGCAGAATCAATATACTGGCATAATGGCATATAATCACCTTGTGCTTGGACAAGTGAAGTTCTATTTGTATGACATCACAGGAAATGATTGACTTTGATGCTTGAATGCAAAATCAGCTAGGGGAAACCAGAGGGGAATGAGAACAAGATTAATGCTGAACATTTAACTGTTCTAAATAAAAGCTCATAGAGATGCCTGAGGAGATGGAGCTGTGCTTTTAGCATTGGCTTTTTAGTACCAAGTCTCCATGAAATGAGAGGTTCAGGTTCTTGTGGGACTGTCTTGGGAGTTTTGTCACTCTGTGAGAGCTATACTGTTTATCCTGCAGGTTGCTCAGTTAGGTCTCTTTCAGATCAGAGCGTAAGAACTCAAGTCTAGTCTGTATGAAGAGATTATAATCCCATGTGGCACAGTAAGAGATTGCTTGCTTTGTCTCTCTCTCCTGCTTGCTTGAGATCAACTGTGTGATAAAAATTGTCAGTAGGATCCAATTAGAACAGGGAAGAAGGGTTAAAACAGACTAAAAGAACAGAAAGTAGAAAACTCTAAGATGATGAAATATTAATATATTACATGTTTTAGTCGAGCCTTGGAGCAAGGTGGATCAATATGAGCATCCTCCCAAAAATCAACAGAAAACAAAATTCTTCAACATGACAGCAGGGATACTTTTCTTTGATCTCAGCTGCATTGATGTACAATTGAACCGTTATTTAAGAAAGGATAAAGCCTAGCAATATCATTTTACAGAGAGAAACTACTACCACAGAAAACCTGTCTACCAACCTAGGTGCACTATGTCATTCAAATATTGAGTATATGACAGGTGGGCATGCTGGTGAGCAGAAATCTGTGAGGTATATTTGTGAGCAGTTCTTATTTGAGTTGAGTGGTTGGCTGAAGATGACCCAAGGGGTTCTTTTATAATATGAAGAATTAATTGAAATGTGTATTTCTGTTATCTTTCCAATAACTGTATAGCTTCTCTGTTTCTAATGAAAAAAAAAAAAACCTCTGTTACAGGATATTAAACTGATTTCCACTGTCTTATGAATTTAATAATTGCCTGACATATGAGCTTTAATTTTCTTCAACAAATGGATAAAAACTCATAAATAAGGGCACTTTTAGGCAGGGCTGTAAGATTTTTAGTGTAGAAAATATGGTGCTGCTCCCTACTGTGATACAAAGTCCCCGTGCTTCCTGCTGGTGTGCTGAAAGCTGCCTGAGATCTGTAGTGAGTTTCAAGTGGCTTTGCCTTAGTCCTAGTCTAGGAATAGCTGAATGCACTGCGAAGATGCTAAAGTAACTGCTGATGTATATGGAGTAGAAAAACAGTTAACATTCTATGCTAGTTAATGCTGGGTAGAATGGTTTGCAGCCCTAAAGTAACCATAGTTATATGAAGAAAACACTAGGCAAATGTAAGGATCAATGTTTGAAGTTTGCGAACAAAGTTAAGACAGACATAACATTAAAATTATACCAATTTTTAACAGATTCTCTGTTTATTTTAATCTACACTTAAATAAGGGTTCCCCGTGTTTGTATTAAACAGTATTCTGTCCTTTAACAACACCTTCTAATAGTCATATCATTTTGAAAAAGGTCCCATACTGCAAAGATTTTCAAACATGAATCTTTCAGAGGGAATTAACTTGTATATTCTTTGAAGAATCTTCCTTGAACTCCTTTGTGTAACAACTCAAAGAAAGCAAAGACTAATTAATAGAATCATAGAATGTTAGGGGTTGGAAGTGACCTATGGAGATCATCAAGTCCAACCCCCCACCTTACGTTTAGTGTTAGATTACATGAAGGCTCAAAGACAGTGTTTGTGTTACTAGGTTATCCTAGAAGAAGGAAGAGATTTGGCACTGATTGCAAGTCTTGGTCTGATAGCAATGTCAAACAAGTTCTTTTAGACTGAAGGCATGGACATTTAAGGAGAGGATATGCTGGATTTATGCATAACAAAAGCTGAGATGTGTTTGTAGATACAACTCTGCACCTTACTTTCAAAATTATAGTCTTGAGAACACTAGTTAAAAAAAGAACTAGATAAGGATGGATATTTCTTTCCCTAATAGAATATGCAAACAGTATTTTAACATTAAAACTTCCAAGTGGAGAGATGTGACTTCAGTCTTTTTGTTCATTGCTGATTCTACAGTGGCCATTGCACAGTTGGAAGCCTTTTCCCCAGAAAATTACCCTGAAGAAAATTCTCAGTATATCTCACTGTCCCTGTAGAAATTACACTAGGTCTACCTTGCAATTTAGATTCTTGATATTGGAATGATGGCTTCTGTCATCCTTTGTAGAAGTAGGCTGGTTTATTATTTTTTCCGATTGTGAGGGGAATATGTCAGTCTTTGTGTTCTTAGTAACCAGAGCTTATTTGTTCCCACCCAAATTTATTGTGTAAAACTTTCCCCTTAGTTTTCTTCACTTTGCAAATAGTCTTTGACTTGTTTCTTCATTACCCAACTTTTTGTCTCTTATTGCTAAATGTGCTTATTGTTACTCTGTTTTCAGTCCCTAAGATCCCTGTGTGCTCTTCTGCTACCACTTTGCCTGTTGCCTTTCTTACCCTGTGCCCTGATGCAAGGGATACAGTGCATCTCCAAGGGTCACCCCACACACACTAGGATTGTCTTGTGCTCTAGTCACCTTCCTGCCACCTTGCATCAGCTATTGTGGGTTTTAAAAGCAGAAGGGCCACCAAAACTGGTGTTCTCCTCATCACTCTTTCCTCGGCATTTAGGGTTCGCCAAACCTCTAAAAATGATAGTCTGCTGAGTGTTCTTTTATCCTTTTCCCTTATAAAAGTATCTCTCTCTCTTTTCTTCCTTGCAGGAACTTCTTGTTTTTACCCTTTCTTTCCTGACAAAGGCTTTGTCTGTTCCCTTGTTCTCTTTATCCTTAAAAAGGGGTCCTCCTGCCTCACTGTCTCCCAATCTCGTGAATCAAAATTCCCTCAATTCTGCATAAAATGAGTGCTGCATTTCATTGTTGTCTATTTGCAAAATTACATTTCCTGCCTATTTTAGGTCTCAGTACCTATTCTATATTCCTCCCTTCCAATTTTTCACTGATCAAGAAATCATTCTCTTCAATTCTATGTTTCTCAGTAACTAGATTCTGTGGAATGGGTAATCAAGTGTAGCACTATTCCCTGGAAAGTGTTTATGGGTGCCTTTATTAGCCAACGCTATTGGGTGTGGATTTAAACAGTTACAGGCAGTTAAACCTGTCCCTCTTCTAACCCATCTAGCTCTGATTTTTTTGTGTCTCTTCTTTCCTTCCTCTTTCCCAGGCCAGTAAATGATTCAGAGAACAGTAAAGTTTTAGAATTAATTTTAAATATTACAGCCAAGTGTCATAATACTTACAGGTATGCCTGTAAATCAGTTTGGTAAGTCTACAAAGACCTTACTTTTCAAATACAGAAATACATTTTTTTTGTGTGGATGCCCATCAGCTACGTCTTGTCAGTACTATTACTAAAAGTTTCATTGTATAACCTGGTACTGTCTGCTTCAGAGGACAGTTCATACAGAATTAAAAGGTACAGAAGATGGATGACTGAAAGCAACTTCTGTTAAATCAGAAAAAGCTGCATAAAAAACTATTGTTATACACAAATGTGGGGGACCTGAAAACTTGTTTTGTTTGTTTTCTTAGCTTTCAGAAAAGTGAGGTCAGCCAAGGGAAAACCCAAGAAATGTGTATTAGCTTCAGATTTCTGAAAAATAAACCATTTGTTGTCCAGCTGTCAGTCCATTGCTAAAACCTTTAATCATGCAAATTCTTGCCATACTAGTGGCAGTAGTACCACTGAAGCTTGTTAAAATCCTATTGGAAGACCTGAAGGATTCCGTTCCTTGATGCGTTATCCCATGCATTTTTAATTCAACATGCAGTGATCCATCTGTATGCAGTTCTGATTGATTTTAATGGAATGTAAAGATGTGACATGTGTGACAGCTCCAAGTCCCCTTTTTATAAAGAAGAAAAGTAGGGTTTCCACCAATTTCTTTCATTTTAATGAATGATAAAGTAAATATGTGTAGGGATGTTCAAGCTGTCTTATATTCTAAGCCAGATGCCTTTGGCAGTTACAAGCAGGAACTGTATACCAGGTTGCACATTTTGTCTCTAGTTCTAAACCATCGTACATTGTCACTGGTTTGCTGACAGCCATCTGCTCAGACCTCATTTGATCTTCCTGTTCAGTCACAGTTCAAGTTAGGGGACAAAATAAATGTGAGAGAGGGAAATTACTGGGCTGTTTTTCTCATGGAGAAAATAAATATTATTAAGTACTGTTGAAATACTCTTTCTCACATGATACATATTAAAAAGATACAGAAATCATGCACATATTCTGTTCTCTTCATGAAACAGGAAGAATTTTAGACATGCTACTGTGACTACAGATACAGATGCATTTAGATGTTTTTAGTAGCTATTTTGTAGAAAAGTCTATGGTAAACAGATGTATGTAACATACAACTATTTCCATGTACCAGAACAAAAGGATACAGTAAAATATACATAGGATGTTAAAAATATTCTTTCATGATCTTATATGTAACTGAAGAGTTCCTTGACTCAGTGCATAGGAAACATAAATCTGTATTACCGCACAAATATGTAATTGAATTTTGCAACTTATTAAGCACTCTTTTTTTTTTTTAATATTTTTTAGTTATTCAGCTAATTCATGTCTCCAAATACTGACTGTATGGAATTGAAATAGAGATAACCTGTTTTATTCTGTGGGAAGCTGGGAATCTGGGTGAGCTGTGAAAAATATTTTGCATTCTGCCTCTAATGCTGTAATCAGTGAAGGCCTTCATCTTGCTAGTTGTGCTTTACATGCATTGAAATTAAACAGATCAAAGGTGTAAGGCCTTGAAGTATTATCACAGGAGAGTGGCTTATTTCTCATTTTAATAGGATCTTCTGTAGCCTGGGTTTATTAAAGGCATACATGTAAAATGGTAAATGTAAATGGTACCTGTAACTAAAATGTTGATTTTAAGACCAGCATGGATTTAGGAAAGGGAAATTGTGCTTAGACGACTTGATAGCCTCCTACAATGAGGTGGCTGGCTTAGTGGATGAGGGGAGAAGAGTGGATGCTGTTTATCTTAGCTTTGTTAAGGTTTTTATTGCTGTCTCCGTAACATCCTCATAGAAAAGCTGATGAACTATGGGTTAGGTCAGTAGACAGCAAGGTAAATTGGAAACTGAATGGTTACGCCCAGACAGTCACTAGTCTGAGAGGCAGTTCACTAATCATGTACCCCAGGGGTCAGTACTGGGGCCAATACTGTATAATCTCTTCCTTAATGACCTGGATGATGAGACAGAGTGCATCCTCAGCAGGTTTGCAGGCAATACAAAATTGGACAGAGTGGCTGATATGCCAGAGGGCCGTGCTGCCATCTAGAGGGACCTTGGCAGGCTGGAGAAGTGGACTAACAAGAACCTCATGAACTTCAACAAAGGGAAGTGTAGAGTCCCTCACCTGGGAAGAAACAGCCCCAGGCACCAGTACAGACTGAGGCCAAAGGGCTGGAAAGCAGCTTTGCAGAGAGGACCTGTGTGTCCTGGTAGTCAGCAAGTTGACCATGAGCCAGCAATGTGGCAAAAAAGGAAATGGGCTGCGCTTGTTAGTGTCACCAGCAGGTTTCGGGAGATGATCTCTGTCTGCTACAGCACTGAGGAGAGCACACATGGAGATGTGTCAGGTTCTGTGCTCCTTAGTACAAGAGAGACATGAATGTGTTGGAGCAAGTCCAGAAAATTAGCGGGAAGATGATTAAGGACTTTGAGCATCTGTCCTACAAGTAGAAGCTGAGAGGGATGGGACTGCTTAGCCCTGAGAAGAGAAGTCTGAGGGAGATTTTATCAGTGTGTGTAAATATGTGTATGTCAGTGCGTGATACAGAAGATACAGCCAAACTGTTCTCAGTGGTATCCAGTGACAGGAAAATAGGTAATGGGCACAAATTGCTAGACAGAAAATTCAATTTAAACATAAGAAAACACTTTTTTTTACTATGAGGGTGGTCAAACAATGGAATATGTTGCCCAGAGAGGCTGTGGAGTCTGCATCCTTAGAGATGCTGAAAATTCCTGCAGGGGTTTAGGCTAGATAACAGGTCCCTTCCAGCGTCAGTAATTCTTCAGTTCTCTGAAGACAATGTTAAAAACTGCATAGAAATTGCTAATCAGTGGTCTCACATTTTACCAGAATATGTTAAAACTTCTAGAATCCTTATCAATATTTGTTTGTAAAGCATCACAGCAGAATAGCAAGAAATAAAACAATTCTGTGAATGACAATTGAAGTTAATATTTATTCAAGCTCATCATTTGAGAGAAACATACTTTAAACTATTTTCATCTGAATCCTCAAGGTAAAAGTAAGTGCATGGAATCGCTTATATATGCTAAGATCAGTTTTTCCATTTGCTCTTTGGTTTCATAATGTCAAACTCAGACTGGATTTTTTTTGTCAGTGTAGGTGATGATGAATAGATGGATGACTTTTATTAGCCTCCATGGCATGTCTTTTGTTGCCTCTTATAAAAGAACACAGCAAACATCTCAGTCTTTGTCTTTAAGTTGACAGTGTTGGAGACTCAAGGGCACAGTAACTAATTTTGACTCTGCAGTGTGATTTCAGTGGACATTGATTTTGAAGTTATTGGAAAAATAGTAATATGCTTCATATTCTTTAGTATCCAAGATGATGTAGGACAGGTTTTTTTGCATAAAACAATAGCTTTGTCAAGACCAAAGTCAGTGGTAAACTGTATCTGAAGGCTAAAATTTTCCTAGGCTCTATTCTATGTTTGAGAAATTATCTTTTTTTTTTTCATTTTTATTCACTCTTAAGACTTTTTTTTTCCTCCTTCAGTGGTATAGAACTGGGATAGGCAAATCATACAGGTATCTATCTTGCCCTTCATTCGCAGCTGAGGCAAGTGCATTATTGGGATAAACCAAATCTACAGTGTCTTCTGAGTACAGAGATGGTGGTATTCAAACATGGTAACCGAACAAAAATGGATGCTTTTAGCTATATCATACAGTTAGGGAAAGTTGTAAATTGATGTGTGCTTTCTAAAACCAGAAGATAAATGATTTGGGAGAATTCCTGTTTGCAGAAGATCTGTGTTGTCTCTTGGAGGTCCTTTTACTTGTTAGGCCTGCTTGGCTGACCAGGACCATGCTACTGCATTGCAAAGGTTTTAATGAAGGTCATGTGGCTAATAATACAAGGAAATAACTGTAAAGGGTAATGCTTGCTTCTTCATGCATAGCTCACTCTTTCTACAAACAAGGTATTTGTACAACTAGGATTTTGCACTTTAAAATTTGTGCCAGAATGCAGACATATATCTGAAAATCAGTGGGTGCCTGACTCAGACTAGGCATGTAAATACCTTTGAAAATAAGTTTGTCCATTAAATCTTTGTGCTTTGTATTTTTTATTCAGTTGGAGTTCTGCAACTGATGACAAGGAGACCGGATTTCATCTTTACCTATTTTTTTACTATTCTGCTTTCACAGAGTCACACAATCACATATTGGTAGGGTTGGAAGGGACCTCTGGAGATCATCTAGTCCAACCCCCCTGCCAGAGCAGGGCCACCTAGAGCAGGTTGCACAGGATGGTATCCAGGTGGGTTTTGAATGTCTCCTGAGGCAGAGACTCGACCACCTCCCTGGGCAGCCTGTTGCAGTGCTGTGCCACTCTCAAAGAAGTTCCTCCTCATGTTTAGCTGGAACTTCCTGACCTCAAGTTTATTTCCATTCCCTCTTGTCCTGTCACTGGGCACCACAGAAAAAAGACTGGCCCCATCTTCCTGACATCCACCCTTTAAGTATTTATATCAATCTGTCAGGTGTGCCACAGTGTTTTCTTGTCCCAGATATGTGTGTGTGTGGGGGGGGGTGCCTTACTTGAATGGTCTTTGTTAAGTCACAAACAACATTGTGAACACGCAAGTTACCACTCGTTCACACAGCTTTACTGATACAGGCCATCCTTGGGCTATGCCTACCCGATACAAGTTGGATCATCCAGTGTGACCTCGTTTTATGTGCAACCATTCATGAGCATCACTCATGACATCAATTTTTTGTAACCATGTAAGGCTATCAACTTCTTGATTGAACTGTGTAGCAACAGAAGCTGAACGAGCATGTCCTTTCAACCAACCAATATGAAGCACCCTTTGTTCTCCTATTTTAGTAATTGTTTCCAGCTGTCAGTTTGTCAGACTGGAACTCTATTTACCTGCCAGTCATTTGTCACCCCGTGTTCTATCCACACTGTGGTTCCCTTAAAAACAGCATGAGTCAGCGTAGATATAGTTGGCACCATGTTGTGCAGCTAGTAGGACTGCTCTAAGCTCCCCTACTTGTGCACTGCCCTTGCCTGTTGCTCTTAACTTTCCCCGTTGCCACTTCCAGTGCTGCAGCCTTATAATTCCACACATTATTCTGTCTATAAGATGATGCATCAGTGAACCATACTCCTTTAAGATTACTGCTGTCCATTAGAGGTGGTGCTTCCTGAATCGGAGAGGCTTTGCTTGGCAGGGTTTGAAATAACAAGGCGCTATCTATATCTTTCTGCATTTTAGATACTTTAATGTTGTCTTCTGTAACGGGCATAATTTCATTGATTCCAAATAGGCATGCCATTTACCAATGGTGGGTTTCTGAGCAATGCCAGCAGGTGGCGCTGTCTTCTTTCGGACTACATCTAAAAGGCTCCCAAACAATTACATCCTGTCCTTTCCTTACGTGTTCCACTCGTTTTATTGCTCGTACCAGGGATAATAGTCCCTTTTCAAGGTCTGAATACCTAGTTTCAGTATCGTTGAAGGAATGCAAATTATACTCTAATAGTCTCTCGGGTCCCCTTTGCCATAGGTTACAGTGGGAACCACGTTCACTGAACCCCCATTCTATGCAGATAGGGTCAGATGGGTGTATAGGGCCCAGTTATTGGAATAGTCTCAGCTCTTCAGTGTATTTATGTGTTGGTCAGTCCAATCCCATGACTTCCCCTTCCTGAGCAAATTATACAAAGGACATGCAATAATTGAAAAGCCAGCTCAGAGTTCCTAAGATTTGCTGTAATTCCTTTGCATTAGAGAGGTTTTGTCCTTGTTCTATCTGCTTCAGTATATCTGGAGAAATGGAGGCGGCTCCCTTAATCCATCAGACTCCCAAGAATTTAACTTCTTGTGCAGGCCCCTGGTATTTGGATTGAGGAACATCCAATCTTAGTTTTGTTAATTTCTCTTGGATACATACATTCCATAGCAGACTCAACCTCCTGTGGGCTTTCCCCCCTATCAATATATCATCTATATATTGATATACTGTGAGCTGGGGTGAGGTAGAAATTTCTGCTAACACCTTTGCTAAGGCATTATGAGCAATGATAGGGGAATGATTGTACCCCTGAGGTAGCCAGTTAAACACATATTGTATTCCCTTCCAGGTGAAGGCAAATTTAGCCTTATCTTGTTCCTGGAGAGGAATCATAAAGAACATATCTTTCACAGCCAGGGTTGCCATCCAGGGATGGGAAGCTCCTTGGATTTGTGTCATTCACCAATTCAGCAATATTAGGTACAGCAGCAGTGCTAGCATTCAGTTCTCTAATCAATAGTAAGCCACCACTGTCCATTAGGTTTTTTAACCTGTTAGATAGGCAAGTTGTATGGAGAGTGTGCCCCAGTGATGATACCTCTTTTCTCTAAATCAGCTACCACCCCATCAATGCCCAAGTTTGAAGCCGACAGCAGATAGTACTGTTTTACATTTGTGATTTTAGATGGGGGTAAAGGTACTGAAGTTTCTAATAAATATAAGAGCATAGGGCTGTGTTCTATGTCCCAAAGCCTGGATTTTGCTGCTTTGGCAGTAATCATTGTTTAACAGGACTGTTTGG
>JAVSBS010011198.1:39101-66968 GCA_033124195.1 Coracias cyanogaster
TATTTCCAGCAGATGTCTGGCAAGTTGAGGTCTCCCACAAGAACAAGGTCTTGCGATTTTGCGGCTTCTGCCAGTTGCCTATAGAATAATTAATCAACCTCTTCATCCTGGTTGGGTGGTCTATAGCAGACCCCCAGCAGGACATCTACCTTGTTGGCCTTCCTCAACTTTACCCATAAACATTCAACTGGTCCGTCACACTTGTTCACTTCCATGCATTCAAAACACTCTCTAACGTAGAGAGCCACCCCACCACCCTTTCTATCTTGCCTGTTCCTGTAATATGTGGTAAACTTATAATTGCTATTTCTGTACAGAGTTGAGCATCTTTTTGATTACCCTTGCATGATACACCACTTTAAAGAATTTGAATAGTTTTAGTGTTATTTTCCTTTCATAGTTTAATCACTTGTTCCATGCTTAAAAACCAAAGTGGAAAACGGAAAGATAACCATGCCCATTTCATAGGTGGGAATCTGTGATTGTTTTTCTCTTAATACAACAGAAGTCTGCTGAAAACCAGCAATTGAACCCAAGCTGCTAAAACCACTGCCTATTTACTAGCCAATCTTTTCTATTTATTTTCTCCATGCAGTTGCTAGAATTTTGGTGGTTTTTACAGGTAGAAATGAATGCTAATCTGTTTTTTGCCAGTGACACAAAAGAGGGAAAAGATTGGTGTAGCTGGCAGTTGAAGGGAGTAGAATTTCTGTGCTTGTGCTTGAGCTACACAAAATAGAAATAATGTGTTTCTGACTCGGAGGCATTTTACCCAGTCTTTGCACTGGAGCAAATGGTTACTAAAGGCATGTGGCAATAAAGAAAAGCTGTCTGTAATTATAGCAGATGATGTTTTTGGAAGTATTTCATAGCAGTACGCACATACAATTGAGGGTGGAATCGATAACTAAAACTTTATAATTTAGTGAGATGTTCAATCTTAAGATGCACAAAACCAGTACACCATTTAAAAAATATTTCTTCTGTATCATTATCATAATGAAAAATAAGGCAGAAATCTCTGGAAAAAAAAAATTAACTAGGGTGTCTTGAGCTCTCTTGCTTTTTTCCTGGGCATTTATGGTTGGATAGATGGGAATATTAGAAAGGGTAAACAGTATATCTAGCATCACAAGCATTCACATTTTTATTTCATATTCAAGGAGCCTAGCTAAAGGATTCAAGCCAATGCTTTTATCTTCATTATTGCTAGAAAACGTTTTGTGGAAGTATTATATATATAAATTTCTAGGAAGCAATATAAATAGTATTACTGTCTCCATTTAATCAGGCTTCCACCTCACATGTTCTTTAAAAGCAAAGACTTATTTTGGGGTATACAAAGCAGTATCATAGAATCACAGACTATCTCAAGGTGGAAGAGACCCATAAGGATCACTGAATCCAATGCCCTGCTCCTTGCAGAGATTATTAAAAAATACTTCAGATATGTAGTTGTTAATTGCAATTTTTAACTTACTAAAAATCCTTGCATGTGGGATCATTCTGTCCTTTTTAGGAGGCTCATGTTTGAGGGAATAAAATACTTAACTCCAAACCAAGTGCCAGACTCTTTGTTAAGACTAAATGATTACTGGCTTTTACACTATTAACTTTGTATAGCCTAAAAAGAGAATAATGAGGCTGTAAGTCAACACAGGAAGTTCCACAGCTATTAATTCATCTACTCTGCTAATGCTTACACGGATTTTTACTAAGTGTCCCCATTGTAGAAGGCAGCAAATATCACTGAGTGCAGTGAATAAAAACACAAGAACAACTGTTTAGATTTTAAAATGTGATCAAAATGAGCTGTAATCTGTATAGATGAAGAAAGCCACATGATCAATAAAACCTCAACTATTGATTGACTATACAAATTGGACAGGTTAGTAACTAATGGGTTGCCTTACTTGAACAGTGTGTTTAACATGGTTTTAAAGTGAGCCTGAGAGTCACTAACTTGCGATGTCAGAGGACAGCTGGACTGAGACCACCCAAGCCTGGTAACTGAATGGCATACAGGTTAATTGCAGAGACAAGCAGGAGACTAGAGTTAAAGGACTGAAAGGAGTCAGTTGAATAGTCTTGTTCGTCTTCAGAGGAGTAAAAGGAAAATGATTATAAAGGAAGCTTTATCAGCATACAATAATTGCAGATTGAGTTGTGAATGAAGCCTTATTTTAAGGTTATAATAATACAATAGGGTTAGAAGCTGAATGAATTGCAGAAGCGTGAGTTTGGGACCAGTGGCAATTGTCATTGAATAAACCTGAGGATGATCCCAGTCCATACCTCAGATTTTTGTTGTTTTGGTTTAACATGCAGCCATGCAAATTATGCTTTTGAGGATGCAAAACTGATTGATGTAATGTGTGGGGCTAATGTGTACATTCAACATATCATATCACTTTGTCTCCATGGGTCAATTTTATCACAGCTCTAAGGTTTTGATCAGTATTTATTGGGAAGGAGAGTAACCCACCTTAACTGTTCTTCATATGGTTTGTAATCTTTATAGCTTCCTGCTACATAGAAGTTGGTTCAGCAGAGCACTCAGACATGTGCTTAAATGCTGTGCTGAATAAAAATTATAATACATCGCTCAGCATGTGCACCTGAAAAAAATAACAACAGTGCTGCTATAAAAGATATAATGTTGTATATATTATCCCCTTCTTGAGGAAGTGGAAGCCATGTACAACAGATGCTATTCATGTTGCTGCATGAACTACTCAGCTCCTCTGGTGACAAGGGTGAATATGAGGTCCTAAGCAGATCAGTAATATAGTGTAATACAAGTGATGCAGTCTGTGAAGGAAAAGCTTTCCTATGGAGATGTACAGAAAAGAATAATAATAAAGAGATTTCATAGGTAATTTGCATACAACGTTTTAGTGTCCAACTGGGTAGAAACACAAGGTTTGATTATGATAAAAAAATAATTTGTGATGCTTTGTATGTTTCCATACTTCACTTTCTCCTTTGGAGTTGTGCTGTTGTTCCAGATACAACCAGAGGGTACCAATTGGAATTTTAGAAGGGAATGAGGAGGAAACCATCAGTATAATGGCTTTATTCTGATGTCTAAATTCTGGATTCAAAACAAAAGTTGTTGGGGCTTTTCTGTGCTTCATAACTTGCAGGGTTGTTGAAATCTAAACCATTTGCTTTAATGCTGTAACAGATATTACATTCATTTATGATTGTCCTGCTAAATTCTCATTGCTTTTGCCTTTGTTGCTTTTGTTTATGATTTTATTATATTTTGTTTGCAGGGTTGTTTCCCGCAGTGCTGAACCTGGCTACTAATGCTCTCATCACAACCAATGCTACCTGTGGAGAAAAGGGTCGGGAAATGTACTGCAAACTTGTTGAACATGTACCTGGACAGCCTGCAAGGAACCCTCAGTGCCGTATTTGTGATCAAAGGAGCAGGGTCCCACATCGTACGTGTGCTGCTTTCATTTTTTTCCCTTTAAAAGAGATTTCTTTGCAAAGGTTTTAGATACTTGGCAAACAAAACTGTAGGTCACTGACTCAATTACTATGAAATGTCTGTCTCTTTAAATTAGGTTACCCATCTCTTCCATTGGTATTTCAAAATCTGTATCTGCTATGTGTACTCCCGCAACTGAACTTTCTAATTGAGGTACTTAAAGCTGAGCACCTAAATTCAGCTTTAGGGAAGTTAAATATCTAAAACTGTTGTTGGATTCTCCAGATACATATAGGTGGAATTTGAACATTTTGGCCAATCTAAGTGTATTGGGTTTGCTTGGCAAGGTTTTGCAAGCGGGGGGGGGAGCCTACAGGAATGGTAATACACTAAATTAATTTCCCCAAGTCAAGTCTCTTTGCCTGTGATAGTAATTGGTGAGTGATCTCTCCCTGTCCTTACCTCAACCCATGAGCCCTCTATTATATTTTTTCTCCCCTGTCAAACTGAGGAGTGATAGAGTGGCTTTGGTGGACACCTAGCATCCAGCCAGTGTCAGCTCACCACACTAAGCAATGTCTGAAATTCCACTTTAGGGCCAACTCCAGTTTTATTGTGTTTTAGGATATTTTTCTTCTTCATTAATTTAGTTTCACTGAGCCAGCAAAAAGAAGATAAAATAATGGAGCGCTGCTTGGTTTAGTTGCTTAATTTTTCATATTAAAATTAATCTTTGCTAACACTGCTTTCTTAAAGACTACCCAGAAGCAAAATCAGTTTTAAGTATAAACGTGTTATCTTCTGTTTCAGAGATGCGTATTTCTAATAGTTGGGAAGATCAAAACTAAGGAAAATTTCTTATTAAAGTCATACAAGTTTAATTTCATGTGACCTTGCAATGAAAGACATGAATAACATTAACATTCTTAGGTTTTTGTGAGTATATTGGCACTATAGATGGTAGAGGGTGTAAAGACACTTCAGACAGCTTTTAATGGAATAGAGAAAATGTTGGAAGAAACACAGACACAGAAGCATGGAAACAGTTTCTCTTTTTTCCTTGTTTCCCTCTAAAACCTAGCTCAGATATATTTACACCTCATGACAAAGCACATTTAAGCATGTGCTTAAAACCAGAGGAGAAAAAAAAAACCCAACAGCCCGTCATTTAATCTATCTGCTAGTTCGAGACAAGATGAGCTATCTATGTCTGTAGCTTTCCAGGCAGAAGTTTGTTTAGCTTCTCTGTAGAACTTCCTCCAGGGCCACCCTTCCCAGAGTTATTTTACTCATTCCAAAGTCTTATCCTAATAGCTAACCTTCATCTTCCTTGCAGAAATTCATGTTACCTTTTTGCCAACTTCAGTCAATACAAGGAATGGATTATTCTCTTTTTCTTTACAAAAAGCGTTTTACTTAATTGAGGGTTGATGGTAATGCTCTATTTGGTTTCTACACTAAACTGTCTCATTTTCCTCATAGGCTGTATTTTCTAGAACTCTGAATTCTCTCTAGAGGTTTTCATCTTTATTAAAATTCACCTGAGCTCTTACTAGCGCTGCATAGAGATGCAGGTTTGCTTCAGAATAAACAGAATATATTCCTATTTGCATGTTTTACTTAAATATTTCCCCTTTTTAATGGTGTGACACCACTGAGAGACATAGCTAGTTGTCTGTTATAATCCTCAGATGCTTTGTTGCTAAATGGGTACCTATCCATTTGCTCCCCATCTTGTATTTGCAAAGCTAATTTTAATTGCCCCCAGTATAGCCTGCTTCATTTGTCTGAACACAGTTGCAACCTGTTTTTTTTTCCCAAGATAGTTTTCCAAGTTTTGACATGTTCTTTAATTGTAATAAATGCCACCTTCTGAGGAAAGGTCATATGATTTTGTAGCAACATAAGCATTCAAATACATTATAATACAGTAGTGTGTCTCACTTAGAGAAGATTTCAGGGGTTTTTGGAACCATTCTGGCTGGCAGAAACACTGTGCAGTAGATTCTTTCCCTTCATTATAGAAGGGTATTTAGAGATGTGTGCACATTGTACAGATTTTTTTCTATATCAGTTTTTTTAAATTCAGAAACCAAATGTAAAACAGAGCTGGATTGCTTTATTCCCATGTCCTGCCTATGATATCAGGTAGTGTACATTAGTGTATGTGTATATACACAGACATACATATGTAAATATAAATAAACCCCATCTGAATGATTTATATCTATGTTTCCCCTAATTCCTGCCTTCTTAAAATCTTGAAGCTGCCCAGCTTCATAATGTCGGGTCTTTTGTTGCCAACCACATCTCATTATAGGGTTTTAAAATGTTCATTTGGCAGAAGGAAGTGCCTTATTTAAACAGAGATGGCTCATTAATAGGAGAACCATGTAATGTAACCAGACTTTAAATGATCCCCCTGGAATGTGTGAGTCTGGAGTGCCTCCCCTTAATTACTGTAGTAGAAAATGAACACAAATTCCCTGGTTAATCACATGTGAATCCAAATTAAAGAGCACATTTTGATGGGCTCACTCTTTAAGTTCTCTCCTTGCCATCCATCAGGGAGATTAGTCCTTGAACTGCATTTGCAATCCATCCTTTTTACAAATATTATATAATTTTCCTTTACCTTTTTAAATAGGCAAAACATGCCAGCAATTAATCAGGCTTTTCAAATTAATTATGATTTAAACTTTCATAATGGTGATTACAGTTAATTGTTGATTCGTGTCCCAACTCTCCATCTCATGATTTACCTTTATATCAATTTCACCTGAAGAGACTTATATACAATTTTCCAATTAGACAGCTTGTCACAATCATGGAGGAGCCCTGAGGTTGATTTACAGGTGATTTTTGATAGCACTCATTTAAAGCCAGGTTTTGTGAAAATGATCAGAGCTGTGGGAACTGACAACATGTAAAGCATAGGTATGTTTTGCTTCTCTCCTCAATATAAAAATAAAGCTACTACTAACATCACTTGTAGTACTGGGGTTCTAACTTGCAAATGTTGGTGCCCACTAATGCAACTGAATAAGCTAATTAAATGAAATTTTTGGCATTTTTAATTTTGAGGGCTTATATCTTCCCACAGTCCAACAAAGCACTATGATTGTATCTCTAAATGTGTTCAGACTTGCTGTCTTTCCTTAAAGAGCTGGGACTCCTGTCCTCCACAGGTGGTTCATGTCACAAAAAAACAGAGACACAAAGACTAGCAATCTGGCTGGTTGATTTAAGTAATAATTAAAATAACAAGTAAATTAATCAGTTCATGAATTAATTATTTGCAATTCTATGGCTAGGTAGTAATGAAGCATATTCCAGTTTTATATCAAGAAAACCTGTCAGTTTAGAAAACCATCCTTTATGATTTCTCCTATCTTGTTATATTCCTGCAGACAGAACATGCATACAAGAAATCTGCTGTATATGAATTTCCTTTGGGTTACATTCCCCATAAAGTGCAGACATGCTCTAGGCAATTAGGGACTTCAAAATATAGATCCTTGTACCTTTTAAAATTGAGGGTATCGTATTCTACATTTTGTACCGGAGAGAAACACAAATTGACCAAAAAAAGTAACCTGGAAATGTTAAGTGCCATTTTTCTCAGGCTATATAACCTTAAAATACTGTGTAAGCAAATGTCAATAATTTAGAAGATCTTGAAATCTAGGAAGAATTCAATTCTGTAAATAAATTCTTATCCCTATTATATGGAATTCATTTGGGACACTGCAGCAGAGTAGATGTAGGCATGAAAAGTAATTAATCTTGGAATTTGATATGGATTATAATCAAGCAAACCTTCTTTTTATGCATGTAGGTGAGTCAGACAATTTTCCAGTTGAGAAATATATTCTATAATGATTCCTGAATCATTTCCTCTGAAATGATTTCTGAACTATTTCCATGTGTACTTAGAAATGTCTTAGAAATGCAAGTACCAGTATTACTTTAATCTCTGCTTTCCTTGCACACCATAGCTCGGGTTTCTGATTTGTTGTTTCTTTTCCAAGTTTTAATGACTTTATAGTACTTGAAACTTTGGAACACTGCAGGAAGTGTTCACTTGATTTAGATGTCTATGTTTTCTGTAAACTCAGGAGAGGTTCCAAGTGTTCCTTCAGGTGTTCTGACTCATCTTCTTGTGATCCTAACCAAAATTAAACAAGTAACATTAGATGAGTATTCCAGTAATAACAAGCATGACTGTACCCCAAGAGTAAAAGAAAAATTAATTTCATATTTTTATATTTTAAGGTACTGCCTCATTAGTTCTTTAATTGTATTAAAACCTGCATTTTAGCTCTAAAACCATTTAAATCTCCTAATAATTTTGAAATATGCTTATGTATTTCTGCTGTTTTAACAGAGCGACATCCAATAACAAATGCAATTGATGGCAAGAACACTTGGTGGCAAAGCCCTAGTATCCAGAATGGAATTGAATATCATTATGTGACCATTACATTGGACCTTCAACAGGTAGACTTCTGTCTGTTTGTGTTGGAAAAGGCTTGCTTTCTTGCACAATAGACCACCTGGATTATTTTTCTCTTTGCTATATGTTGGTTTTATATTATGAGGACACACTCAACTCCTGTAACTTTCTGTTGTTTATATGGATAATTCTGACTGATCCATTCATTGTAACAATATAGTAAGCTAAATACAATTATTCCTTATGTATTTTTATGAAGTCATGTTTAAAATTATTTTAAATTTAACATTTCCAGTATATTTTTCACACTAACTTCTGGTTTGGCACTTTAAAGAAAATTAAATGATAGTTTCAGGGAAAGAATGTTCAGGATGCTGGTTTTCTTGTTTCCATAACATAGTACTGTACACTTAAATACACAAAAAATACTAAAAATACTTATATACACTAAAAATAGTTCAGCTCTGGTAGGGATACCTGTGCATGTGATGGGTTATTTGGAGGGACAGCCTGGGTAAAGGGAGGAGTTTGGTGAATGAAGTCCTTAAATTGCCTCTTGTTAGTGGATTCTTGCTTGGCAGATGTAGCTATACAGAATGCAGTTATTTAATACTAACGAAAATGCTACATGCAAGCAAGAGTCTTTGAGGGCAGATGGAAAATAATTTTATTTTTGTTATGCCAAGATAAATATAGAATTATCTGGTATGAAATTTATTAATCATGTTATTCAGCATGACTATTTTGGTATTCATTTAAGTAGGTAACAAATTAATCCACAAACACCCTGCCCCCACCCCCTTAAAATCTTCTCTGGCCTGTGGCTGGACCATATTTGTCTGCAACTTGAATCAAACCAGAAAACATAAAATCATAGAATCATTTAGGTTTAAAGAAATCTTTAAGATCCTCAAGTCCGATCATTAACCAAGCACTGCCAACTCCACCACTAAACTATGTTCCTAAGCACCACATCTACAGGTATTTTAAATACCTCTAGGGATGGTGACTCAACCATTTGCCTGAGCAGCCTGTTCCAGTGCTTTACAGCCCTTTCTATGACAAAATTTTTCCTGATATCCAATCTAAACTTCCCCTGGTGCAACTTGAGGCCATTTCCTCTTATCCGATCGCTTGTTACTTGGGAGAAGAAACTGATCTCCACCTTGCTACAACCTCTTTTTGGGTAGTTCTGGAGAAGGATAAGGTCTCCCCTGAGCATTCTTTTCTTTAGACTAAACAGCCCCAGTTCCCTCAGCTGCTCCTTGTAAGACTTGTTTTCCAAGCCCTTCACCAGCTTTATTGCCCTTCTTTGGACACGCTCCAGTGCCTCAATGTCTTTCTTGTATTGAGGTGCCCAAAACCAAACACAGTATTCAAGATTCAGTGCTGAGTACAGGGGGATGATCACTTCCCTAGTCCTGCTGGCCACACTATTTCTGATACATGCCAGGATGCCTTGTTGGCCTTCTTGGCCACCTGGGCACACTGCCGGCTCATATTCAGCTGCTTGTTGACCAACACACCCAGGTCCTTTTCCACCAGGCAGCTTTCCAGCTACTCTTCCCCAAGCCTGTAGCATTGCTAGGCTTTGTTGTGACCTAAGTGAGCTGGCACTTGGTCTTGTTGAACCTCATGCCATTGGCCTGAGTCCATTGATTCAACCTGTCCAGATCCCTCTGTAGAGCCTTTCGACCCTCAAGCCTACCCTTTTCTACCTTCCTGCCCAACTTGGTGTCATATGCAAACTTGCTGAGGATGCTCTTGATCTTTCATTTAGGTCATTGATAAAGATATTAAAATAAACAGGCTGAAATACTGATCCCTGGGGAACACCGCTTGGAACCTACCTGTCCTTATCTCCCTTTTTTCTTGTTTAGCTGTACTTCAAGAGGACAACAGCTAATTATCAATAAAGAGGCTTGAATAAAGCATAGTTTTTCAGAAGATAAAATAAAATTAAAGCAGGACATTGAGGCATCTGTGCATCCATATATACAATTTTGTTGTGAGTGATCTAACCTTAGTCCAGAACTCAGAATTTCAGCAAGGTTTAATGAAGAGTAATGTTTGGATTTGTAGGTTTTTGTCCTACATTTAATGTAAAAATCCTGTCAGCCAAATGATCTGATGGTATCAGACATCCCCAAATGTAGTACAAGATCTGTTGCAATTTGCATGGTTTTCAGATTCCTCAGTAAGAAATAAGAGTTGTTAGGATTTTGAGGAGTATTAAGAATTTTTCTTTGCTTATTTTTGTACTGTGCACAATATATGTGCTATTTGTGTAGACATAGCATTGTACGCTTTATGAAAGTAGTCAGTAAAATACAAAATTTCTCTTTCAGCTAGTGTCATGTGTAGTAGTCACTATGAATGATGAAGGTCACCAGATATCTTTGAGACCTCACTTAAAAGAAATACCATTATTTACCTTTGGCTTATAGGAGATTCAGTAATTGCTATGTTTGTGTTGGTAAATTCTTGCTTTAAGTATAAAAATGCTTATCTTCTTTTTGTGAGATAGAAATAACAAATGACAAATCTACAAGTAATGGACTGAAAATTGCAGGAATGCATTAGTTTATGTTATTACTGGTAATTATGATAGTACATGGAATGCTTTTAGCAATTCTAATTTCATGGAAAAAAATCAGGAAAATAATTACAATTTCTTCCTTTGCATAATGCTTGGCCTTTTGGGGTGGCTACCTTTTTTTTACTCTATTGTTCAGTGTAGCCATATAAAAATGGTTTACTGCCTCGAGAAGGCAGTATCTTGTTTTGCCCTCAATCCTCTCCCCTTTGGGGAGACTGCATGGACCGCGACAACTAGTTAGCAATAACTAATAAACTGAAGAAGTAAAAGTTTTTTAACTTCAGAAGGCAAAATATTATCAGTATGGTTGGGAAAAATGCAGTACTTTTTTTTGCCTTTCTCCCAACAGTTGAGGTTTGCCATAATACTTAAAAGAACTTCTATTTATAATGGAGGCTAGGTTTCTCATTTATTGAAGTATGTTTGAACTTTGTACGCTTTCTATTATAAAAATATGAGTGGAAAACTGTAAGTATTTGGTTCTGAGCATCTTTGCTAATTTTCTCTTAACCCTTGACTTTTCTAGACTTTTAAGCTATTTTGATAATCACTCTCTTGTCTATTTCACAAGAATATTATGGAACAACATTTGTAGCTGTACATGTGAAATTGTTTTTTAGAGTGCTTTTTATCCAGCAAGTGCATAGGAGATGAAAATGTGAATGTAGATTTATTTGTGAGTTGCTCACATGAATTTACATGGGGGTTAAAATGAGAGGTTGAGCTACCCTGGTTACTGAAAGTGAAAATGCAGATACAAGTTTGGCAGGGTAGGTTCATGGGTGTGCTTGGTTGTTACATCCATGAAGCACTCAAAAATTACCAAGAGAAGCTGTCTCTGGTTCTGCATCTCTTAGTCTTGCTGTTGTGGAGGGTCTGTGGGTTCCACCTTAAGAGTGGTGGGCAGTTCAAGTGCAACAGAAGTAATCCAGGTTGGTTGAGTCTGATGTTTAGCAGGACAGAAAATAAGCCTTTTCTTCAAGAGATACAGAGAAGGGATTTGGAGAAATAGAAATGCTAAGACTTCCAATGAGACCATATTCCCTGTGCTCATGCTGTCATAAATCTTTAATTGGTTTAATTTCACAGTGATGTGGAAAATTAGTAGACTCTCTTTAAAGAAAACTGGCAAATACACAGGAAAACCAGTCGGCAGTTTGAGGTGAGGTGGTCAGCCCATCTGTTGCTGATTTCTACACACATCAGGACGCTTCTATTAACAAATTTTCTGATGTTATGGGGAACAAGGACATGGGCAATACCCTTGATATTGCTAAGCTACTTTTGCTAGGAGCATATTTATGTGGGTTTGGTTTTTTTTTTTTTTTTACTAGACACATTTTTTAAAATGGTGCTGGAATATTTTATGTGGAGCTTGGGTAGACCCAGAGTTAATGTTCTGTCAGAAAATTCTGGACTTAATAAGTTTGTCTTAATTGCCTGAGACTGTGGTGGATCAGTTCAGTATCCAGGTAATCCTTTCCAGGCATATATTTCTGAAGAAAAAGGAAGTAGTTGACACTCCTCAGGGCCTCATAAGATCTCATAAGGTGCACTTCATAAAGTCCAAGAGCAAGAATAACTGATTAAGCTATTTAGTTGATTTATCTATAAAAACAAATTTCAGTTAAGTTTTAAAATCCTTAATCTCTGATAGTGTCCAGCTCTTTCACCTTGTCTTTTCATCCTTTCCCCTGCCCTCCATCTGCTTGAAGGGAGGAAGGAGTCTGAAAAATTGCGCTCTGACTCCATGTAGAAATCACTTCAGTCCCACTTCTCCTGAAGTGTATTTCAATACTTTTTAGAATGTAAGTTTTTAGGCTCATGGACTTCACTATTTGAGTGACACATAATATGCTTTGGGAAGTGGCATTCCTGAAACTGTATAGAGAACTGAATGACTGGAAGTAGGAGAAAAATGCTTGAGTTGCTCAGAAGCATTTCAAAAGCATCTATTAAAAGCAGACAGCAATATTCTGCTAGTGCTAAATTCATTATTTTGCAAATCTGTATTGCCCAAATGTAATTAGAATGGAGGATTTTGATCTGGTTTTGAATGATTTCTTTATCTAATTCACTTTAATACCCGTGAGCAGAAATACACACACACATGTGCACAGACACAAACATACATCAGGTATCCTTAATAAGGATAACACTAGGGAGAGGAGAAGAATTGCAAAACTAAGTGGCTGCTTTTGCTTTCTCTACACAAGATTGTGCAACTAAGTGGCTCTGTGGCAAAAGACAGACATGAGAAACTAAGAAACTGACAAGATGAATGGGAAAGATTCAGGCTGGGACAGGAAAATAACAGGACAGGACTCAGACTAGCATTATAAAAGCTCAGTGTGGTGGTCTGTGGGAAGAGCTTATAAGGGAGGGGGAAAATCCCCTCCTGACAATAAAGGGAAGCAGAATCTGTATGTGTACAGTTGCTACCAGATTGAAAAACATCATTAGGGTGTAAGTGTTCTGCAGAAAATACATCTTTACTCTTTCTTTACATAGGACAGCTACAAACATCAGAAATAAGATATAATACATTTCTGAAAGTACTGTTTCACAACTGAGTTATGGATACCACATGCACAATATGGACTGTGATTCATTATTTTGTTACTGTCCTTTATAATTCTTGATTTTAAAAAATTATTATTTTAATAAAGAGTATTAAATTAGCTCTATTCTGTACCATGGGCTGAATGTTCCATTAGCAACTAAAATGAGTCAGATATGTCTAAGCATGTTCTCCTGGCTTAGTTCTTATCTGAAAGGAATGCAGTCTGTGAGCTCCATGGTCTGTTCAGGATGTGAACCAAAGCATGCTAAATTGGAACAATTGGGAGATTCACCTCAAAAGCATGCTTCTTATCTGAGCTAAAAAGCTAATGTGCATGTACCCTAGTAAGCTCTGTGTCTGCAGAATCCAGATTTTGTTAAGTCTATCAGATGCTACACACACCATGTCTTAATGCAATATTGCTGACTTTTGTTGGGGGAGGAAGGAAGTGTGAGAGAGGAGAAACCACCTGCAAAGGGACCTTGCTTGTCATTTGCCCCTTAGCTTTGCCCATATGACTGTGCTATGTTGATAGCTGTCTGAAGGAAACAGACATTTTCAGCTGTGAGTTCCCTCAATGCACAAGTTTAGCCAGATCTCTCGGGGGAGCACAACTCTCTTTTTCTGAAAGAGTTCATCACTGTGACACAGCAGCAGAATTCACCTTTGTTAGCCAAGAATGACTTGAGGCAAGTGTGTCAAGTGCTGTCTTGCAGAACTGTGTTGAAGAACTTGCCCAGATGTGTGGCCAGTCTGAGACAGCACATGTGTTTGTAATATGTTTGATTTAAAGAATGGCTATTTTAAATGAAAGATTATATAAACAATTAAATTCTTATTTCCATCATCACTTCTCTGCCCACTTTTGGCCATCTTTCCTATCTCTTCCAGTGTTTGAGGAGGTTACAAAAAGATTGCTAGAGGAAGGACTGGGTTGGAGTATTTTTGAAATCTCAAAAGTAAAGCTGCCCTTTCTGACTAGTCATTTCTTTGTGTTTCTAGTAAATGAGATTGCCTGTGTTTCACCATCCCTTCCAAAGCCGGTCTGAAAACACATATTCTAGGAACTATGTCATAGTGCAAATTAAATGGCAGAGACCATGAATTTACTCAGTTTGCATCCCTGTCCAATTTATTTTCTTCTTAAAGAAGAAATAACCAAATTTTTCAGTCTTGACCATTTAGAAGTTGTTGCATGTTTTTTTGGATTCTGGAACTATCTCTCTTCTCTGGTCTCAAAAAACTATAAGGCAAATAGGATGATAAGATATTTTACAACAACATTGCTTCTTAATTCAGATTTATAGTTTTTAATTTTAACTAATAACAGTTCATCAAGCAATGGCTAAGGAATCAGAATGTATTTAGTAACACAGGCCTATTAAAATAGCCTTTACACATTATCTGCACAGTAGTGTAGGAATATGTGAGCTTGTAGGAGATACTTGGTTTTCATGTTATATTCTCTCTGCTTTGGAATATCAAAATACATTTTCCAGTTTTACACCTCATTTTCTATTTATTAACTTCTGGTACCAAAGGTCAGAATAGCTAAAGGAAAAACTAGAAGGTTAACAACACTGTTTAATCTTGGGATACAAGAACTGGATTAGTAAAATTCTCGGTCTTCATATGTTACATTTGAATATATGTCCAATCATTTTGTTTAGGCTTCTGGTTAATATTTTCTTTTTTACTAACAATTACGTGCTTCAAATGTCTGAAATGCTTTCAAAACAGTTTCTGTAAAAGTAAAACATCCCAAAACAGGAAGTAATTTAAAAGAAATGAAAATTAATCCAAATGGAGACTTTTTACCAACAAATGCCAGTCTGTTCTGTCCATCTTCGAAAGTGTTTTTTTAAAGAGTGAAATGTGAACAGAAGCAGAGTCTGTTCAGAATGTAATGCTGCAGTTCCATGGCTTCTGTTCCCTCCTGTAGCATCCCCCTCCCCAGACTGGCTAAAGGAAGACAGATTTCCCTTGTTCTGGCACCAGCACTTGTGCTGCTATGCAATGAACCAGATCAGTACCTTGATACTGAAAACTGCATCTTGTCTTGTTTCAGGGGGGTTAGGTTTCTGCCAGATCAATTTTCTAATTTGGCTTGCTGTGTGAGGTTTTCTAATGCCAGCATGGGGGAGGCGGTCGAACGTATTTCTAGAGGTGGTGGGGAAAACGGTTCCACCCCTCTTCAGAGCAGCTGGCACTCTGCATTGGCTTCAACTGGTTGTAAGACTGTGAAGTATTAAATATGGATCTATGAGTCCATTCCTGCCACAGAGCTGTCGTCCTGAATATTTGCTTTTACTATTTCTTGCACATGAATCATTCTCTGTTGAAGTAATGTAAATATTTGAGAATTCAAAGCATTAATTATCTCTCTCCCAAAAAAAAACCAAAGGAAAAAAAGTCCCAAGTCCGGTTCTCTGGCTCAGTTATACTGAAGTGGAAATGAACTGTTAAAGTGACAACCTGAAAAAGATACAGCTAAAACCATGGAAATGAGACTGTGGAACTAATATATATATAAAAGAATGAGATCTGTTTTATTCAAGTCCTCAGCCAATTTTTAATGCATGTAACTTGGTGTTAGCTATAATACTGATTTGCTTTTCAAATTTCTTTTTTTGTTGCTGTCATAGGCTTGAACATGAACATTTTAGTAATTACCTTCATTTCTTTAGTTTCAGAATTTGCTGCTAATACAATAATCAGATAACTGTAGGATGAAACAAAGCATAGTTTGTCCATCTTATGTTCTTTTTAAACAAATAAAACCTATGAGATTTAAAGTTAGTTTATAATGAAATTATTTGGGAAAAAAAGCAAAAGGAAAAACCAGAAAACAAACAACATATAAATATACCAGTGAGGATTTATATCAAACATACCTAGAAAATGTAATTATTAGTGATTGTGAAAACAAACGGAACTGTAGTAAATATTTTGACATCACAGTGAACATTTCTAAGAACTACCTGTTTTATATACTATTAGTAAGTACACTTGCCAGATTTCCACCTGGCTTCCCCTTTGTGGAAAGGAGACAATATATGCACACTGTTAACAGATGTCATCCAGGGCTCAGTTCTTGTTCAGAATAAAGTTTTCCACATTATGTCACTCAGACAAAGGCCTGAAGAAAAATGAACGACCTTTTTCCTTAGGTAAGGGTCAAGAGTGCATATGCATGTCAGCCTTAACTCCAGTAGAGCCTGCTGCATTAAGCTGTTAGATGTTCTAACAAACAAGTGTTAGTGAAGTTACTCAAGCTGACTTTCCTGAAGCATTAGGAAAGAAAGTTTTTAATGAGTGGTGCAATAACACATGCAGGGAGTACTCTTTAATGCATTCTGAAATGCTAAGAAGCCATTAGCATCCTAAAAGATGAGTTGTAATACCCACCACATAAAGTGCTGCTAGCTAAGTTGAGTAGTTGTACTAACAGTAAATCTCTGCAGGATTATTTTGCCCAATTTTTTTAATGGTCTCCACTAAATCAGACCATAACTTTATTGCTTTGTGGTTAGTCAAAAAGATTTCTAAGTAAGGAAATCCTTTCAGCTTAAGTTCATAATACACACTGACAAATATTTTTAAAGTTTTGAGAATTTATAGTTTTTCTTTCTGAGGTTACTTGCCTTACATTTTCCCTGGATAACTACGATAAATATACATAACACTTTTTCTTTTCTAATTTTGTCTTTAAGAGAGCTATTCAACTTTCCATCCTTCAGATAAATAGTTTTGGGATATAGGTCCTAAATATTATAACATTTGAATCCAGAGTGACACGTATGTTCTGATGTGAATATGAGGTTTTCTTCTGATTTTGTAATACTGGCAATTGTGGTTCTAAAGAAAGTCACAGAGTCTGGGAGAATGGTACTGTGACAAATAATGGGTGCATAGGAGTCTCAGTCTTGAACATATTTTGCTCTCCTTACTGAAGAAATATGTTGTCATTGAATAGTTTATGATGACTATAAAGCTAACTTAAAAAAAAATTGCACCTGACGGTGGTCATGAAATAGTGCTTCTGTTATCCTAGTCATTTTATCACAAAATTATTATTGAAATGTGAGGTCTATGCTACAAGATGGCAGCAAGATTTTGTAGAACACATGAAAACTGTGGTAACAGAAGGACAGCTAAATAGGTGCTAAGAGATAGGTTATTAATTGACTAAATTGTTTTTTGTAAGGTTTTGTGTATAATTTAAGATTTAGAGGGAGTAGGAGCAACTCCTAATAGCAAGGAAATACCTTGTCATGTGAATGTTATATAGTTTTTGGCAGCATTATGCCAGTATTTATACAATGATTTGATGAAATATGCTGAAGGTTATTTCTAATTACCTTTTGTTTAAGCTAGCAGGATGTATAAGTATTCAGGTATCAGTATACAGCACAGGGTAAAATTTTGCTACTCTTAATAAATGTGCACAGTAGGTCAGAACTTGGTCAAAAGCATTGACTCTGAATTGCCAACAGTTTTTCTTCATCTATGCAATGGTCTTGATTTGTTAGTGGATCTAAAACCACTCCAGGAAGCAACACTAATGATAATAAAGTAAATGTTTAAATAGGTCTTGAAGCTGCATAAAATCATCCCTTGTTCAGAACAATGAAGCATGAATATATTTAGGGAGAGAGAGATTCTTTTCATCAAATCTATTGATGACAGAATTATTCTTTCTCTCTTCGTGCTCTGTGAAGTCTATGTGCAGCAAGTCACATGCTCTGTGGAAGCACTTTGAAATTTCTTTATCAATGATGTAGTTTAGGCAGTCAGTAAAAACAGACATTAATGTAGCTCTTTTTGTTTGATTTGGACTAATGTGGACTAAGTGACTGAAGAAACTTAGAGAAGAGCACGTATCGGATCTTTCCAGTTACAAAACATGGGGAAAAAAACCCAAACCAGCCACTTGGTCTGTTGATACACAGATCATACAACTTCATGGTGAAGATAAACCTTTTGCTTGGTTCTGAGTCCTAATGTGTTGTCTTCCACTTATTCATCTAATTATTCATTACAAGTCTGATTGTAAATGGGGGCTATGAGATGGAAACAAAATTACTTGTCTCATAATTTAATTTTTATATTCCATATATTCCCTGCTATGCCATACAGCAACATATCGACATATAAAGCAGTTCTCAGGATAATTATAAAGGTATTGAGTACTAAAAGAAAAAATGAAAACTAAATGTGCATACACTTTTTTGGTCTGGAAATTGGATTTAGAATCTAATTTCTTTTCCACTTCCCTCTTTCTTTGTGTATATTTTTGAAATTTCCAAAGTTTAGTGACATGAGACAGCTTAGACACACTGCTGGAATATCCTCTTAGGCCTTTTTAACCACTATCATGTTTAGCTAAAGAAATGAAGCATAGTGTATATGAAGAGAAAGGGAATTAAAAAAGAAGCAAATGAGCTAAAAATATTTTGGAAACAGGTCTCTATTTTTTAATTTGAAGGCTTAGGTTACTACTTCATTCATCTTTTCATTTTTCAAGTTGTTAGTGTTGCACGATATATCCAGACTGAGATGGAGAGAACATTGTGTCATGTTCAGGGAATGGATATAAATTAGAACATGCCTATTTCATATTTGGATCAATGATCTTAACCTCAAAGAGCTTACAACCAAAATGAATTCAAACTCCCAGGTCCTCAACATGATGCCTTTTGTCATGCTACATAAGGTGAATAACATGTCCTTTTCCAGAGAACTCAAAATAAAAACTTTGGAAATGTTAAAAGGTTTAAATCTTGATAATGAAGATGATGCTTTCTCCTAACAATACATCAGTTTCAGATGTTTGTTTATATCCCGCCCTACAAGGTGGGCAGCAAACAGATAAATGTCGCCCCACTAAATCTAGTATTTATTTATAGACTTTCTAGCACTATGTAGAAAAGATCTTTAATTTCACATTTATAAAATTAGTGCAGCGTGAACTTGCTCTACATTGTACAAAAAGGAAATCCGAATAACTTCGACAAGAAATGTGCCGGAGTCCTGAAGGACTTGGTTGATGTAGTTGCTAAGCCACTCTCCATCATATTTGAAAATCCACAGTGGTCAGGTAAAGTTCCCAGTCACTTGAGAAAAGGGCATGTCACACCTATTTTTAAAAAGGGTAATAAAGAGAACCCTGGGAGCTACTGAGCTGTCAGCCTCTACTGCGAGATGTCTCTGCTTAAGGCTAGATCTCCAAAGGTCCCTTCGATCTCAAACCATTCTATGATTCTATAAGAAAAGTAAGCATTCTCTAGGAAAACCGGGTTCTTATGTGCTATTCCTGCATGTAAGTAAATAGTTATATCTCTGCTAAAATTAGAATCATAGAATCATAGAATGTATTGAGTTGGAAGGGATCTCTAAAGACCATCTAGTCCAACACCCCTACAATGAGCAGGGACATCTCTAACTAGGTCAGGTTGCTCAGAGCCCTGTCAAGCCTGACCTTGAATGTCTCCAGAGATGTGTCCTCCACCACCTCTCTGGGCAACCTGTTCCAGCGCTCACCACCCTCATATTAAAGAACAACTTCCTGATGTCTAACTTAAATCTACCCTTTTCTAGCTTGAAACTGTTACGCCTTGTCCTATTGCTACATACCCTTGAGAACAGATCTCCTGCCTTCTTATAAGCCACTTTCAGGTATTGAAATTTACTATAAGGTCCCTCCAGAGCATTCTCTTCTCCAGGCTGAACAACCCCAACTCTCTCAGCCTGTCCTCATAGGAGAGGTGCTCCAGCCCTCTGATCATTTTTTGTGGCTCTCCTCTGGACATGCTCCAACAGGTCCATGTCCTTCTTGTGCTGGGAGCTCCAGCGCCAAATGCAGTACTCAGGTGAAGTCTCACCAGGGCAGAGTAGAGGGGCGGAACTAACTCTCTTGATCTGCTGGCCACAGTTCTTTTGATGCAGCCCAGGATGCAATTGGCCTTCTGGGCTGCCACTGCACGTTGGTGGCTCGTGTCCAACTTTTCATCTCCTAGTACCCCCAAGTCTTTTTCCACAGGGCTGCTCTCTAACCTGTCCTCTCCCAGCCTATATTGATAGTGCTTGTTGCACCAGCCTGGGTGCAGGACCCTGGACTTGGCCTTGTTGAACCTCATGAGGTTCATCTGGGCCCACCTTTCCAGTCTGTCCAGGTCCCTCTGGATAGCATCCTGTCCCTCTGGCATATCAACTGCACCACCCAGCTTAGTGTCAACAGCAAACTTGCTGAGGATGCACTCAATGCCACTGTCAATATCATTAATGAAGGTATTAAACAACACTGGAAGGTATTAAACAACCCTGAGGGACACCACTTGTCACCTTTTTCATCTGGACATTGAGCCATTGACCACTACTCTCTGAATGTGACCATCCAGCCAATTTCTTATCCACTGAACAGTCCACCCACCAAACCCTTATTTTTCCAGCTTTGAGAGAAGGATGTTGTGGGGGACCATGTCAAAGGCCTTGGAGAAGTCCAGATGACATCCACAGCTCTTCCCTTGTCCACTGATGCAGTCACTTCACTGTAGAAAGCCACTAGGTTGTTCAGGCAGGACTTGCCTCTAGTAAAGCCATGCTGACTCTCTTGAATCACGTCCCTGTCCTCCATGTTCCTTAGCCTATTTTCTAGGAGGATCTGTTCCATGATCTTCCCAGGCACAGAGGTGAGGCTGACAGGTCGGTAGTTCTCAGGGTCTTCCTTTCTACCTTTTTAAAAAATGGGTGTGGTGTTTCCTTTCTTCCAGTCACTAGGGACTTCACCTGACTGACATGACTTTTCAAATATTATGGAGAGTGACCTAGCAACTGCATCAGCCAATTCCCTCAGGACTCTAGGATGCATCTCATCAGGTTCCATGGACTTGTCCTTGTTAAGATTCCTCAGATAGTCACGAATCTTGTCCTCATTTATGGGGGGAGGGACTTTGTCTCCCTGGTCCCTGTCTTATGGGCCATCAACTTGAGAGCTGTAAAATTTAATACTCTTGTTATGGAATTAAAATGTAAAGACTTGGTATGAGTCTGAAATAGGTGAGGAGATTGAGAATAGTTTTAAAATGCTTAGGTTTCAAGGTTTGTGCATTGTAGAACTTTTAAAAGGAGCCTTTTAAAAATGGCTATGATAGTTCTTTTCTTCTCAGGCTAGAGGAACAGGCAGGTCAGTCCAAAATGCAGCGGGTGAGAGGACACTGCGTGAAAACCTCGCTGAAGGAAGTGAGAGCACTTTGAGTACTCTCAGCGCTACTGCTGAGCATCAGCTGGATCCAAGCTGAGCATCAGTTCTGAGATCAAGGAAAAAAAAAAGCTGATATTTTAGCACAAAAATAGAAGAACCACCTTTTCTGTTCTTCTCTTCTATTGTCTAGGTTTGAAGAAGAAAGGTTTGAATATTGGCATTTTCATCAATTTTCCTTTCCTCACCATACTCTATCTCCATGGAAAGAAGTGATTAGCCTTAGGAAATAAAGAGAAAAGAAATTGCTTTCTGCTATTATTTGAAAGCACTGTGAAAAGAAATTACTAACTTTAGCCCTCAATTCTGGTGTACATTCTGCCAATGATGAGCAGCAAAAATGGTCAACAGAAGGCAGCTATTCTTTTTGAGGCCTTCACAAACAACTGAACAGTGGGTAATGGAGAAAACCAACAGAGAAAATTACAAAGACCAAAGTTGACATTGCCAGAAACTTTACAGGTACTGACTCCCTCCATTTGGTTTAATGTATTTTAGATATTCAACAGCTGGACAACTTGAGAGCTTTGCAGTTTGGCATTTTATAAAGTGCACTGTTTTAATAGACTTTGCTTTTAATTTTTTTTTTTTTTTAAATGACAGAATTTATAATCATCTTTTACTTAAAAAATGAGAAAAACTTGAGAGGTATAAATAAAGGATCTATTTTTCTCAAGGAGAAAATGTTCTTAAAGGAACCAGAGCCTCTCTAGCAGTTATGTACAGGAGAGGGAGGAATCTGAGATTGTTCAAAGTCGAGGTAATGTCAATTGGTTTTTTATAATGCATGTTCTGCAGGTATTAAACAAATGGGACTAAGCGTTGTACATGAGTGAATTTTTGTCTAATTAGAAAAGGTAAAAATTTTCTAACTGAGACTTGGCTTGGAGGCACCCACCTTAGAGCTTTTCAAGGTTTGCTATGGTAAAATATTTCTTAGTTATTTCCCATGAAGTACTGTGGACATCTACTTTTGCATGGCTCTCATAGCTACAGTTTTTCTGGGACAGATCATGCTCTGCTAGCTAGTGACCAGAATTGTTTGCATCACTGTGGAAAAAAAAAAACCAACCCTGTGTTTGAATCCAGTGTGTGCATCTTTCAGCCCAAATTCCCCATCTGGTAGCAACATTTCAGTTGGAAGCAGCTCAGATGAATAGGAGAGATATTGTCATTAGAATGCAATCTGCAGCATTGTGGGGAGCTGTTCAGCTCTCTAAAGTAGTATTATCCGAATCCTGCTAAGTTTTTGTTGTTGTTGTTGTTTTGTTTGTTTTGTTTTGTTTTCCTCTCATGCCAGCATTTTCAATTACAGAATTTTTACCATGAGCAAAATGTTTGAAACCATGGTCACTGTCTCTGAGGACAGTGATAGAAAAAAGTATATGCTAGATGGTTTGAGGAATCTGGAGAGCTACTACATTTCTAAATTAGGCGTTTTCTCTGAGTTGGATGTGAGACTAAAATGAAGGAGATTAGCTGTTCTTAAACAGCCAATTGTTTGAAAATTTTTGCATCAAAACTGTCTACTGTCTTTCATAAATAATAGACACGAACAATAATTCATAACAGCACATATGAGAGAATCATAAGGAATTTATGTCAACCTTTGAGAACAAGAGGAGCTATTTCTCGAACTCACAAAACCTCTGCTTTAGCTTATTAGCAGAAGTAGTTGGATTTGGGCTGTTTCATGTCTTAAGCCTATAGAAGGAGAGGCTATTCCAAAATGAAAAATAGCGCAAATGTGATATTTAGTTTGAGATGCCTGACAGCCTGCATACTTAACAGTTATTTTTATACATGAGTGTAAAGATGGAAGTTAATGATCAAGAAACACTGTTTTAAGTGCATTGAAGATATGTTTAGGTCTGTGATTCCCAATTATTGGTCATCCTAGGTCCTACAAGTTACTTAATCAAATGGATGCAAGGCTTCTGTGGCTCTGTCTGCACATTGAGACTGTAGCAAGGCAGAGCTCATATTTCTGAGAGAGTGAAACACACACATCACGGCTGCACAGAGCAACATAGATAGACCACAGTGCCCTGTCAGCACCCGCATGAGCACAAACACAGCACAGGCTTCCTAACCCTCCTCTTCCTCTCCAGCTGATTAGGGTTAATCTTCTAGGAGCATGTGTGTATCTACTTCTGTGGATGCATACACAACATGCAACATTTGAGGAGCTGGCCTTAGATAATCTATCCACTAGCTGGCCCCATATCTCACTGGTGTCCCCGGTTGCTGGCACCCAAACAGAGTAGTCTTGGAGATTTGCAGCCCTACTCTAATTGTTGGTACTCAAACCTCTTCTACTTGCTGGCCAGTTAAGCTTGTTCACAGATACACACTCAAAAGAGGGAGAACACCTAAATGAAAGATACTTTGAAACAGCATTTAATGAGAACATAGGACAGACTTTAATGATCGAGGTCAGGACAAACATACTGACCAGCTAGCTTGTTACAGTCAACTGGTTCCTTTTGTCTCATTTTTCTTCTGTCTTAACACTTGTTCCTTCCTGATCCACCTTGATCCTTCCCTTTCCCCACCTTTATTCTCTCCCCTAAATTTTTCATAGTAAGTCTGATCAATTTACACAATCCCCTTAACACATCCCATAATAAATTTTACACAAAAATTGTTCTTTCCCTTCCTTCTTTTAATGTGTTGTACCACTCTGTAGGTAATAAGTCCCATTAGCCTGCAGGGCATTCTGAGATAGCTTTCTCAGTTACCTCATCAAGATGGATTTCACACTGGGACAAGGGTTTTTCGCAGTGCTTTGCTGCCCCTAACAGCACTTTTAAATAACTGGTTAAATAAATCTATGGGATGTTTAAGGCCACAAGTTTTTAACTGTACTTATGCCAGCCTGTAAGGAAACAAGCCTTTGCCCAAATTCTGCACTCTTCTTAATAAAAGAATACCATGTTTACTTGAGCACTGAAATGGAATAATAACAACATAATATAATTGCAGTAAATAAGTAGATAGAGAATTTACACAAGATTGCTGATGGAAGCCTCCATTAGTGGTACTGCATTCTTCTGTTGAGAAAATTAAATGGAAATACTTCTATAGAATTTTGTGGCACTGTATTTTTTTCTCTGATGATATTCTGACTTACATGAATGGTTTCTAACTGAAGGATTTATTTTTTAAATAGAAGCGCAGATGGGAGTTAGGCACAATGAGATTTCCTGCTTCACTAGCTAACCCTATGCAGATTAATGATTCACTTCAGCTCTATCTGAATAATATTAGTGTAGCAAATTATCCTGTATAGTGGGATGCACTTTTCTATGTCTTATGAGGCATTCATAAGAAGATGCAGTGCTATAACTTAGGGAACTGTTCCTCACAATATGTACTTTGCAGATCTCACTGCTGAGACAATTTCCAGTGAAAATGAGACCCAAGACTCATTTTGTTTCTCATCTTGGGGATTATGTTGTCTATAATTTAGGAAAGGCTTGAAGGACTATTTAGACTATTTCCCTCCCACTCCCATAATTACACTATAGTCACATGAGGAGAGCAAGTAGAAAAAAGTGCCAGCTACACTTTGGCAGCTGCTTTAATGGTCTATTACATGCTGCTATGCAGCTTGGTACTGCTCAATATTCACATTTGTATCAGCAGACTTTGGACTCCAGGTTACATTCTATTGGACTTGTACAAAACCAGATGGGCTCTAAGACTGTACAATTATTACATCATTTGACATGTGTCAGCTTATTGATGCTATCTGAAAAGTAAATCAGACATGCTTCATCAGTTACCCTGTGGGAACAGAAACTCAATATTACAATTTACTAGGAAACTTGGCTCCAGAAATCTAAGCGGGTTCACTTTTTTGATTGTGGAAACAAATACAGCAAAATTCAGTGATACGTTAGACTTTATCGGTATTAGTATTCTCATGCCCCTAAGCTCTAGCTGGGTTTATTACGGTAACCAGAACACCATTTACTAAGAACTCCACAATAAGAGAAAGGTTACTCTTGTATCTGGAGAAAGACAGTATTCCAGTAGGTTGGAAAGTCAGTGTTGCTTCCATGACAGTGACTTGCTTTGAGAATCGTCATGCAGCTGCTATTAATTTTAGTTTGTTATTTTCAGCCTTAGTTGTTATTGTCAGCTTCTTCAGGAAGCACGTTAAAGCGTGGAATACGCTATATTTTGTTGTCCACATCATAGCACAGTGATGAGCTTGTAGTGACTGGTGTAGCTCTCGAAGCTGGGACAACTGTCTTCCTGATTCATGCTAAAGCTCTATGAGTCTATTTGTCCCCCAAAGGAAAGGTGTTTCTAAGAAATCCTATACTTTCTTCAGGCTAGCCTTAGTGAGAAAGATCAAGAATAATATCAACCAGGGCATGTTTTTGAGGCATGTGCTCATCTTCCTTTGGCTGCAGTTAGCATTAACAGCTTACCAACATTTAAAAACTCTAGTCTGTAGTTCCAGCTCTGTTTCTCTGCCCAGGAAATAGTTCTGTTTTATAAAAAAGTGTATTTCAGTTCCACTTGTGAATAGAGATACGAAGGAGAAAAGAGAATGTTTCACATGTCATTGGGTTTCAGATAGCTCAGTGCTGTTGCAGAAGTCCAGGAACTCTCAAAGGCTAGGACAGTAGTAGTAGACTGAATCAGGCCAAAAGCTGTAATTGAGTAGTAGTTAAAAACAATCCTTCATGTGTACTCTTTTATTTATCTTAAGAAGCTTTTTCCTCTGTCAAGTTTAGATTAAGAGAAATAATGTTCGTCCCACTATGACCTGCAATATGCTGTTTTCTCTCCACTGCTTTTTTTAAAGAATTTTTTGTTTGTTTCATTTACAAAGTATGCTAAAAATAGTAAAAGCCAAAGGTATGTAATAAATTGCAGTTACAACTATGCTATCATAGAAGATTACAAAAGAGACTTCAAACAAATCTTCAGCAGAATGTGCAGGGAAAGTTATTGATATAAGGCTTTAATTTGAAAAGTAACTGTTGAAAGTTTCATTCTCCTACACAGCCTAATGTTTCAGAGCAAGCAAATGAATTAAAAGACTTCCTGTTGATTATGCCTCTTGGCACCCCAAAGCCAATGCATCCAGGATGTTTGCAGAGCTAAATGTTTTTTTGGCGAAAGGCAGTATTTAACATTGAATCTTCTTTGAAGTTTTGTGAATTTTGGCGCTTCCACAAAGGAAACTATATATGCACACCTGAGATTATGAATTTGTTATCAGCTATGTCCTAAACCACAGGTCATCCACTGTAGAAGCCATAGCAATGTTTTTAAGCTGAGTTGTTATTCATTCAACATATAAGAAATAGTCTCATTATGAGAACTCAGGTAAAACACTTAATGTATTTTTTTTTTAAAGTATTTAGAGGTACTTTGGAATGAAATATCTATTCTGAATGGGTGGAACTGAAAGAGTTTTTGTGGTATGACTATATCACGCTGGTGTAAAAACAATCTACATTGTACATTGGATTCTTTACTCTTGCAAATGACGATGTACAAAATACATTTTATCAAATTTATCAAGATTTATCTATTGCTCATTGCCTCACTTAGGAAATAATAATTAAATAGCTATTTTCTTTCATTTCAAAGAGCTTAACTGGGAGGGAACAGTTTGGGGAGGTATATTCGTGCTGTGTTTTTCTCTGTTTACTATAAACAGTATTGGTGACACTGATCCAACATAGGTACAGTTTATAGTTATTTGTGGCCACAATGTAATGTATCTATAAATGAGTTTAAGAGAGGAAACGGAGTTTCTGAAGCTGGGGACAAGTGGTTGTATGATTCCTGTTGAAACAATGGAGTGAAACACAAGTCTCTCCTTGTCCCTGGAGATTTTATGTTATGCTATTGAAGAAAAATGCTGACTTGAAATACTCCTCCACAAATGCACAGGTATGCACATGTTTTTAGGTTTGAAATAAATACAGCTTCACCTACTTCTTATTCCCACTGGAAAGCTTTGGTTGTTAGTGATTTGACTTCCTAATTGAAGCTATTGTGGATCTTACCATGTTCTCAGCATCTTAACAGAAGGCAAGAATGATAATCAGAAATAAATGTTTTCTTTGCCTCCACCATCAAATGAACTGTAGTATTTGCAGTACTCTGACCCTTAACATAGTTTCTATTTTATGGTGATACTGGTGGTTATTAAAAAAACAATTTGAGTCTTCTTACTGTTTCTTTCATTAATTGCTGTAGGATCTTCTTTAACCAGTATTACTGATTGTCTAGGTATGGACAACAGATTTTGTGTGGACTAAGTCTGAATCATGCAGCTTCTTTACAATGACTATCTGATATAGAAAACATTAAGTATTAAATCAACATTGTTCTCTCCATGATATCTTCTGGCATCCTCATGTGCAGACTCACAGTACTGCATCTTGAAAATATTAACTTGCTACATGTTCTGCTTTTCTAATGGAAATAGCTGTTTCCTTTACTTAGCTTCAATTCTACCACTGTAGCCTCTAGATGTTACTAGGTTAAAAAAAAAAAGAAACAAAACTGCGCCACT
>JAVSBS010011199.1:0-37615 GCA_033124195.1 Coracias cyanogaster
GTGGCGAGGGCCGCCGCGCGAAGGCCAGGCCGGCCCCGCCCCGCCCCGCCGCGGAGGGAGCGCGGCGCCCGGAGCCCGTTCGGGGTACGGCGGCTGAGGCGCGGCCTGCGGCCGGGGAGGCTGCCCGGGGAGGCGGTGACAGGTGGGCTGCGGCGGCCCTGGGCATCCCAGCGGGAGCGGGGCTCGCAGGCGGCGAGGTGACTGGGCGGGGAGGGCCGGCGCGGGCTGGCAGGTACCGCCCGGGAGGGAGGCGGGCTCTGCCAGGCTGGCGGAGAGCGGCTCTGTGGCCCTGTGGGCTGGGCGCTGGCGGCTCCGGGGCAGCAGCGCTGCGCGGCTCCGGGCAAGGGCAGGGGCCAGCCGGTGGTTACTGGTGGGCCTGCTGGCCGCGGGGGGATCTTTCACAGAAGTTGTGTTACTTCTCTTTCACGTGTTCAGGAAAGGGTCTTCCAAAGGACATTCTGATGGGCCCCTGTAAGGCGTCTGCTGGGACAGGTGTCAAACTCATTAACTCCAAAAGGTCATAGAGAAATGTTGAGCGTGTTTGCTGCTGCAGAAGGCTTCCTTCCTGGTGGGCGGGTCACCAACTGGAGTAACTCTTGAGAAGCGTTATGGTCTTTGTAAGGGGGAAGGTGTTGGGATGCAGGAGGTGCCCCTGCAGCAGCAGTCTGTCATGGAAGCAGTTGTTCCCTATATACTCTCACCTATTGAGACTAATCTTTCTGCACGTTCTTGATACTAGTCATATAGAACAGTGTATAAATCCAGCAGATTGGGCTAGATAACTTGTTGAGGTGTTTGTTTGAGGCCTCTTCCTTCTCATTAAAGGAGGAAATAGAGCTGTTAGACAATGTACTTGATCTCACCACTGCCCGTACTCTCCCCTATCATACAATTTTCTGTTTCTTTTGATTTGGGAGTGTGTGGTTTCTTGGGCATTCTGCTCATGGAAATTTGGCAGGGGGACAGAGGGGCAGAATGTTGTGTAAACAAGCACTCCTAATCTGGATAGAATGAAATATATCTTCCATGTCAGTAGTCTCAGTTATTCACCTGCAGGAATTTTCATACTTACTTTTGACTACAAATCTTTCTTTTTTAAGGTGACAATGTAGGAAAACCCAAGGAGCCAAAGTAGAACTTTATTCCTAGCTCTAATTCAACTCTTTTAATTCAGACAGTTTAACAGTTGATATCTAGACCTGGATGGGTTCAAACTGTCTATATTGGAAAATTGTTACTTGACTATAGTAAAAGTTCAGTGTTCAAAATATAATGTAGTAATTAATTTTTTTTTTTATATATATCGCAAAGACCAGTTAAAGAGAGGAGTGATACTGGATCACATTTTGAATAGCCTAACTTCTGTCTTCCTGTTCTATACTGGAATTGGATAATAATCTCTATAGTTTTAACTCTTGAAGCCATGATAGTTTAATTTGAATCTTTTTTGTTATTCCCTCGTCTTTTAAAGTCTTACAGGAAACAGAATTTCAGTACCATTATTTTGTGTTGATTGTTGCTTCTGCTGTTCTCCAGAAGAAGCTGAAGTTTTTTCAAATAATGAAATCTCCCAGCTGACAAAGGAAATGGGGGTGGGAAAGAGAAGACTTAAGATACAGATATATAGATAAAGATTTTATGACTGGTGATTTACTTACAGTGGGAGATTTGCTAGCCCAGCACTACCCTAGCAGTTTTTGGTGCTTTTATAGCAGATAAACTGAGTGGGAAGATGCAAAAGTGTTTGAATTTAAAGTAGATACCAAAAAGCAATTATGCAAGTTTATGTAGATATTTACATGGAACTCTTTTGCAGCCAGCAGATGGTTATGGTTATGCTGATGTTAATTAATTAAAACCTTATTGAATTAAATTGTTAGAAGATACTTTCATTTCCATCATGTGTGTCCATCTCCTTCAGACACATACAGGAAAAATGTTTTTTTGAGAAGAAGTTGGGGTAGCTCAACTGGAAGGAAAAATGACAGAGATGTCAGAGTTTGTCTTTATGCAAATGTTATTAAGCATATTCTATCATCTAAGACAATTTCTTTGTCAGGACTTGCTTCTTTTTCCTGCCTAGATATTAAAATATAGTATATTCTCCTGTCAAACGCATCAAAGGAGTGGTAGATACACTGCTTTTCTCACTTAACATCCGTATGTGAAACTGAATGCTCTGTATTGATTTTTGCTGCTTTTTTAAAGTGTGGTGCTTCAAAATGTTAAAGGAAACTAAAAAGTTTATTGATAAATCCCTTCAGTCACACGACCTGTGCATCATCTGTCTTCTAAGCAAGGTGAGTAGTGTGGCTCCGATACAGTTCACTTCCCCAGAACTTCAGTTGCTTTTAAGGAAATAACAAGGACATTTAAGGTGACTTGGGGTTTTTTTTCTTTTTATGACTTTGTTAAAACTGCAGTCATGTATAAATATCTTGCTGTCTTGATCTTACTGTATCATCTCTGTGATAAATCTGAATTTACATTTGGATTATGCAGAAGTCTTTTTGTTGCTGTTCTTCTAGCTTGACATCTGAAATTCTGGCTTCAGAAAGCTGGATTAGGCTTCTCTCTCTATCAAATTTTGATATCTTGGGTTAGTTGACTCCTGATACTGAAAACATAAAATACACATAATTTCACAAATAGATTATTATTTAAGTTTTATTGCCAGTACAATACACAGTACCATTCTTACCAAGCCTTCATACAAGTTTGAAACAAAGCTTCAGAAAAAAATGATGTGGTATTTATGTCAGGTGTGTATATTTTATTTTTCTTTTTAAATATCTGTATCCCTTTTAGATGTTGCAGCATTACAGCTATTTTTGTTATTCTTAAGTTAGAATTTTTTGGTGGCCAGAGAAACAGGGACAGCAGTGCTGATGTGGGCAGAAGCTTAAGTGACATGATAAATTTATACTTAGTTTAAAATTAATGGAAGAAATGGCAGAATGGTCCAATGGCAATTTAGAACTTTTAAATTGTGAGTCAATGCCTGTATAATCTCCTTGCAGTTGGATTTCAGTAACGTTCTTGTGGCAAGTATCACAAAAATAAAAATGTGGAGCCTATTTAAAATATTTTTTTCTTAATAGTTTCTCCTATCTTCACTGGCATCAGCTGTTGCGTTAAACTTGCAGACCAAATTACCCAGCAACACTGGAGTGTGTTTGCTAAGTAAGGTTGACTGGGTGAGTATTGAGTAAATAGTAGATGACAGGGTTGGTGGAGTGTGTTCTAGAGTGCTATAAACTGGCTGTCAGCTGATCCCTTGTGCTACCAAATGAAAAGTAAACTGTATTTCCAGCTAGGAGCGTCCTTGAATCTGTGTGTTATAACCAGCAGTGTTAGAATTCTTAAATAGGAGTTTCAGAAATCTCATTCCTTGATACTTGCATGCGCTAGGAGCTGAAAAATACATCTTATGAGTTACTTAAAAGTCTTAAAGTCTGTGGCATTTCACTGAATTTAAGACAGGTATTTTCAGCTTAAAATACACATATTCAATCTTTGCTTACTATATGTAAAGAATAACATTAGAAGTGTCTTCTATTTTTAAAAAGTCTGTTAGCACACGTACAAATTCGAGGCAGCAAACTTACAAAACTTGATAATTAAACAGTTCCAGTGCATTCAGTAGTTCTGTTTAATTGACTCTGCTGGACTCGGCAATAAATGGACCTTAGCATTCAAAAAACCAGAAGTATTCTAGTGCTTTATTGCCAGAAATACCTGGGTTTAGACATGGTGCAACGTGTCCATCAAATTTGAAATTGGTTGTAGCTGTTCACTGCAAAAGGAAGTTTCTCGTGCTCCAGCCTCAATTTGATTTTCTGTTGCTACTGATTTGAATGTTCTCTAGAGCACATTGAAAGCTTTTAATTTGTTTGTTTGTTTGCTATACCAAGTGTCCCCTTTTTATTAGTATTTTAGAAGAGGTCTAATAATCCTGTAGTCCTGTTATTGTAGGAAGCTTCTGGAAGCTGCCTTTGACTTAAAAAAGAAAAGGTCAAGGTGTTGGCAGCCTGGCCTTGATCACACATAGAGAAATTAAGTTATACTTGTCTCTTGTGCAGTCTGTGTTCAGGCGAACAAACTATTCCCTTTTGGAATAGGCCTGTGGTCAGCAATGTTGTAGTACTCAGTTTCGTCAATATTTGGCCACACGTAGCTACATACTGCATTTCTTTAATGTTGGTATAGCTGTTTTTTAAGAAAACAACCCAAACTTTTGGCATAGGATGTTGAAAAGGCTTTGTCAGTTGTTTCATGGTACCTCCAAATACCAGCTGGTTAGTACCCTATGAACCCTTACTTGATGGGCAGCATCGCCCCGGGTGCTGGCATAGCAGCTTCACAGAACACGTTTCACAGCAGAAACGTGCAGTATCTAGTTCTGAAGATACTGGGACCTGAATCTGGTGACACAGAGTTGTGTCGTATCACTCTTTAATGAACCTTGATGAACATTCTGTATGTTTCCAAAAGCATCAGCAGTGATCAGAGAAAGCTCTGTGTTGCTATCCATTTGCTCTTTGGCTCCTCATGTGGTGAAATAATGTCCCCATTCCTAGAATTATATACATTTCACTTCAAGAACTTGTTTTTCAAAACGGTAATTGTATTTCAGATACTGCCTTTTTGACAAGACAGTAATAGTGATCTATAGCTACAGTCATAAGACTTCAGTTACCTTCATCCTCCAGTATAGTTCCTTTTAGAGAAGGACAGCTGTTGACACAAGAGTATTGCTAAAGGAAAACCAACTTGTTTCAACTTTTCATACCAGTCATAGTCTTACAAAGTGACACTCTATTTAAGAGAGATTAAATATTCAAATTGATATAGGTTAGGAGGCAGGAAATGAAGGTTACTTTTGGAAAGTGTGGTGAACAGTGAAGATTTTTTAAAGTAAAGTTTATGATGTTTGCCACTAACTTATAAATAGATTTTAAAAAATAAAAGAGGCTTTAGAAACAAAAAAGCCAATTCTGACAAGCCAGTTTCTTAAAGCAGTGAAAGAACTGAAGAAGAACCTGGCAACTGAATTCTCCAAACTGCTTTATTTTTGGATATGCACATTTAAAGCTGCTTCTGCTGGGACATTAGGAGTGCTGGTCAGTGTTAGGCTGAACTCTGAGTGTAAAGAACAGTGAATTACAGAATTAAAACTACTGTCTGAGGACCTTACAGTCTGAAACTTCTAGTCTTAACCCTTAGAGGAAGTGGAGAAGAGCTACTGTTAGTAAAGAGCACAGTGATCGTGCTTTTAGAGGCAGGAGTTTTCACTAAGCCGTTGTCCAGAGTGAAAGTGCCTGAATACTCACTGTGTCCTAACTGGATAATTTAAAGCAAAGAATAATTTTTATTCCTTCATGATATGCAAAGAATTTTCAGAAAATCTATAGAGTGTTGAGTCTACTACCTCAGATCTGTTGGACGTAGAGAGATAGGCTTGAAAAGTCTCCATCAGTCAGCATCGGTTTTAATTTACTACTTCTTAGCTGCCATTTAAGGATGACGTTGAGCTTCAAAAATACAAGCTCTGCTACAGGGACATTCTTTATGGATGGATTCTACTCTTAGTAGATGGATTTCAGGTAGGAACATCTGCAAGAGTATTGCTATGAGCGGTGATACTCAAATGTTAAGTTTTGGACCAAAACCCAAGCATAATAGAATTATTGATACTATAAAGCAGTTGGCAGGATGATGTGATGGGAGATGGTGCAGGAAGAAATGTAGAAATGTTGTGGTGACCTTGTCTGTCACATTGCTGTAAATTTCACTTTATCCTGCATGTCTTGTTGATTTGAGAATCTGTTAAATCCTTGTTTCTGAAGGGAAAGAGCCTTTGAATAGCTAAGACTTGCAAAGAAGTTGAACATCACAAAGCAGTTAGAATTAGCAGTATGGCTTTCTGTTAACTTCATTGTCTGAAATCCCTAGTTTTTTTAGATTATTATTTTTCCCCCAGAAGTTGTAGACAGATCAGGAAAAGAGAACTATATTTCAGCCACACGAAATGGAAGTGCAAGCAGGATTGATAATTTACTATAAATATTTTTGCCATTTCACAATTTGTAGTCTTAGCGCACCGTGGAAGCTGGTGGCGCAGCTTGAGTACAAAGAGTTTACTGCTACCTCTGTCCAGAAAATAGGAACTCTCATACTTTTGACAAATGCTTCCCAAAATTTTCAGGTCTTCTGCCCCTACCGCCCCCTCCCCCCAGCTAAAATTTCTCAGCCAAACCAGTGGAGCCTTTTGCCAAGAGAAACTGTTGAGGGTGAACTGGTTTCCAAAAGACTTGCAGGTTTGGGCAGCGGAAGGAACTTAGTGTTACACTGTAGGTGTTTGGTCTTGATGCTTATGAAACCTTTTGCTAAGTGAGAGAATCAAAGCCTCTCTTTCGGTCTTAAGGAAAGTCCATCCTGCTTTTATTATTCCCTGGCATAGCAGCTTCTGGCCGTGTTCTGGTTCAGACAGGAGAAAAGGAGAAGATAATTGTGTTCTTTTAAAAAACTAGCAATAGCACAGTAAATTTCTGTCTAAAAGATTGCTGTCTCAGATGTGCTTACCTCTGCTGCTTTGTAGGTGTTTGAACTATTCCTCTTTTGTATGTAATCAAGAGTAACAAACTTTCTACAGGTTCAAATTAAACTTCTCAGGCATTTTACATTACCAGTATTCCTCTTTACAGTTTTCTGCAGGAAACTTCTGTGGGACATTAATCTTCCAAGGTAGAGATGGATCAGTTCTCATAAACAGCTACAGTTCTTACAACAGTTTAATTTGTGCAAGACTGTTTCTTTATACATCTGTCCTGATACTGTAAAGAAAATGGTGATTCAATTGCAAGGAGTAGAAAAAATGAACAGAATCCAGTTTTCTTTGTGCACTGAAAGTATTAATTGTCCAAAATCTTGGTGACTGGTGAAAGCAAAGTTGGTAACTGAAACTGTGCTATAACTGTTATTTTTAAGGAAGAAGCCCAGAAACATACATCCTTGGTTTAATGTCCTTAAAGGAAACAAACTTCCTAACTTGATTTTGTGAAATATATCAGAAAAGGTTTAACTCTTTCCTCCCTATTTTAGTTATCCAAAATGACTGAGGTGAAGATCCTAACTCAAACTGTGGTGCCCTGTCAACCGAAACAACATGAATCAGAAACCAAAAAAGGTAAAACATTGCATGGACATCTATGTTAGAATTGTATTTTCTGGGCAGAAGACAATTGCGCTGCATATTATTTTTTTATGATCACCCAGTGCTTTGGGAGTTTGGCTTCCTTCTGTACTGCAATTTCAGAGCTATATGAAACCCTTCTGTTTTTCATGCTACAGCAAGTGTAAAACTTGTCCGTAGCTGAGGTGGGAAACCTCCACTGGTAGACTTGCTTGCATATAAAGGCGTATCTGTCTTTTTTCTTTCTAAAAAAACCCAACCCAAACCAACAAAACAAAAGCAAGAAAAAACAAACCCCAAGCATAAAAAAAATTCTTCACACCAAATGCTGTTTTGGTGCACATTGCTTCTGTGTGCAGAAGTATGGGTTTGAGTTGCATCCTTTAGCCTGTTGCAGGGGTCAGTCAGGGCGTACAGACTATGGCATGCAACTAATTTAAGAATTCAGAGGTTTGGCTTCCTTTTCCTACTCTTACTACAGTGCTTCGGAAAGACTAATTTTCTGGTGGCTAGAAATCACTTAATTTCTTTTGTGATTTAGTCCTGGACCACTTGTTCTTGTGTCAACATTGTCCTTAAGGTTTTCTACTTATGCTTTTAAATCTGTACTGCCTGTCACTCCATACTCATAAAGCATAATAGTGTTTGTGTTATGGTTTCATAGTTTAAACAAGCCATTTTTTTTTTTTCTCCTTTGTTTTTTTAAGGGATAAACTGAAATTCCAAATGTATTCTTATAGTCCTTCTCTGCACTGCTTCCTGCCTAATTCTTCATTCTTAAACGTGTCACGAGAACTGTGACAGGTCATCAGACAATTTTTTTTCTTAATGTCTCCCTGTAGTTGGCCATAGCAAATCTCCATTTGTGATCTCCGATCCTTGAGTTATCTCTGAAGGCTTGGTTTGTTCAGTTGCTCTTAGTATTCAAGCATTGAAAGAAGTTTTATTGAGCCTTTCCTGTTTTTCCTCAGTCTGAGGTTACCATCATCCAGGTTCTTGAGCAGTAATTCTGGTTGTTGTAATCCTTTCCCTCAGAGAAATACAACTTCAGAGGTCATGTTTTTCAGCTACTGCCTACAAATAAGTATCTCCCCCTGCCTCTACCCCTTCCGTCACGCTGTGAGATTTCCACTGGAACTCCATTTTTATCTCCAGCTGTACCTAAAGGCCTGGATAACAGTTTCTGTTTGATACTTGTTCAGTGGTAGTATATCTTCAATTATCTGTCTCTACAGTTCTTCAGTGCTTTTTACTGCTATCTCAGTGACTTCCTTGATTTCTCTTAGAATCATACAATAGTTTAGGTTGGAAGGGACCTTTAAAGGTCAGCTAGTCCAATCTCCCTGCAGTAAGCAGGGACATCTGCAACTAGATCAGGTTTCTCAGAGCCCTGTCCAACCTGACCTTGAATGTTTCTAGGGATGGGGCATCGACCACCTCTCTGAGCAACCTGTGCCAGTGTTTCACCATCCTCATCATAAAAAATGTCTTATTTTTATCTAGTCTGAACCTACTTTCTCTTAATTTAAATCCATTGCCCTTTGTTCTATTCCAACAGGCCTGACTAAAAAGGTTGTCTCTGTCTTTCTTATAAGCCCCTTTTAAGTATTGAAATGCTGCAATAAGGTCTCCCCAGAGCCTTCTCTTCTTCAGGCTGCACAATGCCAATTCCCTCCGCCTTTCTTCATAGGAAAGGTGTTCCAGCCCTTTGATCAGCTTTTGGCCCTCCTCTGGACCCGCTCCAACCAGAATCACAGAATTACTGAGGCTGGAATAGACCTCCAAGATCATCAAGTCCAGCTTACAACCCAACACCATGACACCAGCTAGACCATGTCACTGAGTGCCACATCCAATCTTTCCTTAAATACCTCCAGGGATGGCGACTCTACTACCTCCCTGGGCAGTCCATTCCAGTGTCTAATCTCCCTTGCCATGAGGAAGTGCTTCCTAATATCCAACCGAAACCTCTCCTGGCACAGCTTCAAGCCCTGCCCTCTCGTCCTGTCACTAATTGCCTGGGAGAAGAGCCCGATGCCCACCTCTCTACAGCTTCCTTTCAGGTAGTTGTAGAGAGTGATAGGGTCTCCCCTGAGTCTCCTCTTCTCCAGGCTGAACAACCACAGCTCCCTTAGCCTCTCCTTGTAAGACTTTCCCTCCAGCCCCTTCACCAGTCTCCTTGCTCTCCGCTGGACCCGCTCCAGCACCTCAGTATCTTTCTTGAAGTGAGTGGCCCAGAACTGCACACAGGACTCGAGGTGAGGCCTCACCGGTGCTGAGTACAGGGGGAGAATTGCATCCCTAGTCCTGCTGGCCACATGATTCCTGATACAAGCCCAGATGCCATTGGCCTTCCATGCCACCTGGACACACTGCTGGCTCATGGTTCAGCCGGTTGTCAACCAGTACTCCCAGGTCCCTCTCTGCCAGACTGCTCTCCAGCCACTCATCTCCCAGTCTGTAGTGCTGCCACTGGGGTGGCCAGTTTGTGTCTTTCCTGTGCTGAGAGCTTCAGAGCTGAACACAGTGCCCCAGGTGAGGTCTTAGCAGAGCAGAGTAGAGTAGAGGGGGAGAATCACCTCTCCCAACCTGCTAGCCACATTTCCTTTGATGCAGCCCAGGATACAGGTGGCTTTCTGGGCTGTGAGCGCACATTGTCAGCTCATGTCCAGTTTTTCATCCACCAGTACCTCCAAGTCCTTCTCTGAAGGGCTTCTCTCAATTCCTTCATCTCCCAGTCTGTATTGATACTGGAGGTTGCCCCAACCCATGTGCAGGACCTTGCACTTGGCCCTGTTGAACCAAATGAAGTTCACATGGGCCCACTTCCCAAGCTTGTCCAGGTCCCTCTGGATGACGTCCTGTCCCTCAAGCATGTCAGCTGCACCACGCAGCTTGGTGTCATCTGCAGACTTTCTGAGGGTGCACTGGATCCCACTATGTCATTGATGAAGATATTAAACAGTACTGGTCTCAGCACAGACCCCAGAGGGACAGCACTCATCACTGATCTCCATCCAGACGTTGACTACCCTCTGGATGTGACCATCTATTTGACCAATTCCTCATCCTCTAAACAGTCCACTCATCAAATCCGTATCTTTCCAATTCAGAGAGTAGGATGTTGTGTGGGACTGTGTCAAAGGCCTCACAGAAGTCTTCATATGTTTTTAAACGAGGGAAAAACCCAAGCTATAAGTTTTCAAGTATACTCGTGTTCTTTAAACTGTTATTTTTAAAGTCATCCTCATGCCTGCACACCGTTTCAGCAGTTATTACAGCCATCTGTGGTCCAAGGCAGGGAACAAATCCCATTCCTAGTTGACTTTGTGGCTTCTCTTGTCAACAGCTTACAGCCTGAGAGGCAAAAGCTGTAGTCAATCAAGTGACTGTGTAAGTCTTACAGGAGAGCCGTTATTTCTAAAGAATACACTTGGTTGTCACCAAGAACCAGACATAAAGTTTGTCCCTTCGTTACCTAATTACTTTCCTCTTCTTTCTGCTCTTCTTTAAGAGTATCAGCTTAAAATATGGACATGGGTAGACATATCTGAGGCAATGCTAGAGTAGAGAGAGTGGTACAAACTCAACTGTTCTAAGCAAAACCCCTGACTTGCGTTGATTCAGTGTAAAACCATCAAAACTATTTCATTGGTATTAATCTATTTGACAGTTTACATGCAGCAGATCCCACAATTTTAGCCGTTGAACTCCAAGGAAAGCGACTCTCTCTTTTTGTTATCTGTTCCATAGAAACGTGCCACTTTTGTGTGAGTTATAAACAGATTTTCTTCTAGAGTTTCAGGACCTGTTTGTGGTGTTTTGCTTAATTAGAACAAGATATAGGGAGTCTGTCTGTAATGTAAATCGGATTCCCCTGTTTTTGTTGTTCTGTATTAAAACAAGAAACCCTTACTAGCTTGGAACAGTTCTCCATATTTACTAAGTCAATTTGATTGAGTTAAAGTGAAATGCCTTGTAATTTACTACAAATGTAAGGTCATACTTAAATTACTGCTGGTTTAATACTGATTTTTATATTCCACATGAAACGTTTCCACTGTTCTATAAGAAAAAAAGCAAGAGTTTTCTGAATTCCCAACCTTAAAGTCTTAAACAACGATACTGAACTTAGTAATTTTGTATATTCACAGAAAGGATCAAATACAGCAGAGATTTCCTTCTGAAACTTTCAAGTGTTTCTCTCTCTCAGAAGAAGCCAGAGTTTCTTCCCGATCATCCAGTTGTACTTGAAAAGCCAGTAAGTACATTTTTCGCATTAAGTGAAGTTATAAAAACGGTCATGGAGGTTTTGACAGCTCACTTGATAGGGAACATTTTTCTTCACACTAGCCTGCCAAGTTCATAAAACCTTCAAAAGACAGATTGTGCCATTCAGCTGTTACTTTTGTACATAACTTCCCCAGTTGGTATTTGGCATCTTACCGTGGCAAGTAGTACACAGATTTCTTTGTTTTCAAGAAAAAGATCAGGTATGTTTCCAAGTCTGAAATTTGTATGAAATCATATTAAAGCTTTCTACTATGAAATCACAGTGCATGGATTTGGTATTCTACGTGAATTTCATCTCTGTCCTTTCAAAATAAAAGAGAGCAATCCTGATAAATGTTTGTCTTGGTGAAAATCTGATTCCAGTGATGATGTTGTCCATGCACCAGTGTCCACTATAAAACTGCTGTTGGCCTTAAATGCAGTTTGTGTTACCGTTATGTCTGGTCTGTTGTTGAGGAGAAATGGATAGAAATGAATGATGGATGTGAAGAATATTGAGGAGCGCCACCTTAACTTTTGAGATGAAATAATCCTCAAATACTTTGTATGCTGAGAAAAAATATCTAATGGTTCACATTCCCAAGTGTGGGAAAACATTCTTGGGTATAAATATGGTAATATCAAATCAGACTATGTACTAGGCTGCTTTTGAGGCCGTCAGGCTGTAGTTCTTCTAGAAACAGAGTTCCTATCCTGGAGAAGAATGTTCAGATGACTACAGTGTTGGCCACAATTTGAGGCAGTTTTAAACTTTAAAAATTTCTACTCTTTGGAAAAGCAAAGTTAAATACCTGACATTTGGCCTTCCCAGATCTTACTTTGTACATCTTTCTGTTATAGTTGTCCTCAAGATGAAAGCTTTACTTGTTTGAAAACCTGCCTGCAGAGGGGGAAGTTTCATCTTGAATTTCCTAACCTTTTGTCCTCCTTGAGTTTCTAAGGGGGGCAAATTTTGATAATCTGTACACTTTCACATAGTTACGTTCATAGCTAAAGGAAGCCCCCCACAGAAATGGAATCAGTGGACAAATTAACTATAAAATTACTCATGACATGGCTCAATGGCAAATAATTTTGACAGAGGGAGGGAAGGATGGTAAAAACCAGTGCACAGCCAGATAGGTTGCATGCATTTTAAGAAATTGTTTTGGGGCTGGAGGATCTATGTCTGTAGGGTGATGTCATAGGTGCATGCAGTTATATATAGATGATGATGTCATCGGCATATCCAGTTATATATAGAAATAAGAGTATTTTACTGTTTGTGACGCCTGCTATTAAAAGTCTTTCCTCTGCTTCGTGTTAGTCATCTGTATGTAAGCTCTCACCTGCCTATGCTCGTTGATCATACAGTTTTCTGACTGCAGAAGGGGACGGGTAAATTAGAAGCTCTTATTAGTCAGGATGTTTTGTTAGAGTCACATAAAGTATATCACTAAGCTGTCATTATTGGTGTCTGAAGCACAAAGTGTGGATGGTTGAGTAGGAAGATAAAGGCAAAAAAATCCTGTTCTTGTTAAGAGAAAGCAAAAGCTACTGAATTTGCTGTGTGATCTTGGAGACTGTGTTGAAGAGGGTATTGCAAGTGCACTGATCTTATTAGTATATAGAGGTGAGGTTATTGGTTTGCCAGTCGCACTTCAGAAGTTAGTTCTGCATTTTAAGTATGAAACTTGGTGATAGTCTGTTTTTTTTTTTCTTTTCCTGAATCTACTAGAAAAAGTATTCTGCTGTTAATGTAGGATAAAACTATCCACTGTTGTGTTCTAGTGATGAATTTTAGTGAAGACGTTTACTTTTTAGTAATTTGGGAGTTTGCTTGGAGCTATATTATCCATCATGAATTAAACTTAAGTGCTTTGGATGTGGACTGTCTTAAGATTGTATGTCTGCATGGATATACCGGTCTGCTTTTCACTACACAGTCTCCCTGTTGGCAAGGAAGAGGAAAAGATTACCAGTGTTTTTAAGAACTTGAAGATCTCAGTTAAAGTATATGAACCTTGTTAGAAATCCCGTTGCCATATACTGCAATAAACATTTTATATGTGGGACACATGACCCTTCCCCAGCTGGTCCCTTTCTATAACAGATTGAAGCACTTGGAGATACGAAGTTTTTCTGTATGGGAATCCAAATATAAGAATCTGTGAAGAGAAGCTGAATCTTACCTAGGAACGCCTTAGACTTGACTTGGCCTGTCAACTAACAGATCTTACTTCCAGGTCTTATATATTAGTGTGAAAAGATACAGATTGAATTTCAAGAATGAGGAGTGATAGAAAACATTTCAAAATTAGAAGAAAAAAACCCAATAACCACAAAAACGAGACTTTCATGAAATACAGGACTAATCAGTCAGCATGGAAATAGGAGAGGCCTCTGTGTGTTCCGAATCTGCGGCTTATTGCCATAAAGCTCCTCTTAAAACAGTGACACTGAACAAGCAATTTTTCTTTCCAAGAGAGGATTTATCTCAGATGAGAGTAGTCGGAGCCCCATATCCCATAAAAGGATTGAGCCTGTTACAGATTTTTCTTAATACCTCGTATAATATGTAGGTTGGAGGAAGAACATTTAATAATTCTTGACCATGTAATCTGAGAAGGCACCTGGAATCAAAGAAGGGAAGATAAATTCAGAACTAATTTATCCAGAAAATGCAGTGATTTCAGGCTGCTTCTGGTGCAGTACAGTGATTTCAGCCTGTCATGTTAAATTGCCTGCTTTGTGTGACACCTTGCTGATTGAGACGGGGTGTCAGTGAGCCTCCACCCTGAAGTAGAGAACAGCTTGGTTAATAGTGGAAAGCCTATAGCACAAGCACTGTAGTTTTGATGTAAACTGTGTATCCCAGGTCCTGTTTCTTTCTGATCTGTTTAGTGATGAGGCAGAAGTATCATTTACAGCCTTGGGGGTTTTGTTTGTTTGTTTGTTTTTCTTTGCTAAGCAAGTTTCTGGTAGCTTTCATTGAATTTTCCCAGAATCATTTAGTTTGGAACAGACCTTTTGAGATCACCTAGTCCAACCCCTCTGCTCAGACGGAGTCAGCTAGAGCAGGTTGCCCAGGATCATGGCCACTCACATTTTGGGTACGCCCACAGGCAGAGACCTCACAGCCTCTCTGTAGAGAAATGCCAAGTAAAAAAGCAATTGGTTTGGGGAGGCTGTGAAAGCTGTCTCTCTTCCATCAGGCCTTACTGGATGTTCCCATTAGTTGAAAAAATAAATCAGAAATCTTCCTCATGGCCTTTGTGGTTTCTAGGATGGGAGAGATACAGACTGTTATTAAGGACATCTTGTAGCAGAGCTGACATGATGGCGAGAAATTATCTGAATGTTACTGTTTCTGAAAATTCTAAGGTAAGTGCTGAAGTGGATTTCTGTGCAGGTTTGCTTGGGGCATCCTGGTAACACGTCATCTAAAGACAGTAGTCTTCTGCTAGAGCAGTACCAGAAATGATAGTACAATGTTTGAACCCTGATGATACCATTATTGAGGACTTGTTTTCAGTGGAGTGTGCAAAACCACTGAATTTACTTACACTGAGCAGCAAGCGGTGTTCAGTTGTCCCATTATTCATCCTCTTCCCTCTGCGCTTCAGTTTCCTTCGCGCAGCAGATTCTGTGCTTACATGGAAAAATTCCAAATGTAGACTGATTGCATGTCCTCATCTCACCTGATGAGATGAATGTGTAAATTAAATGAGTGATGCTTAAAAAGGGCAGAAGGAGGCCTCCAAAGAACTTTCTGATGGCAAACCAACAATATTGCAGCAAGTCCGTGAGCTCGTATTTAGGAGCAGGTGGTTGTCAACAATTTGCCGCTGAGTTGAGTATTCAAGCGATTCTTTCCTATCTTAAGACTTCTGTAGTTCTGCATTTTTTGAAGTCACTGCTGAAGTATACGCCCATCGACGAATGAAAGTCCTATCTTCAGATGGAGAAGGGTTCCTCGAGTGTCTTGTACAAGGGAGATGCTGTTGTTACAGTTAGTGGGCTGTGGGTTGCATTTGTCCCAAAAGACACGGGTTTTTTTGAGGTGTGGGGATCGTGGCTCAGCACTGGAACTGAACTGAGGGTACTGTGTTGACAGAGTCTTCCAGGAAGAATTCAGATTAAGTCTATATGATTAATGAAAGTATAACTGTTTGCACTAATAAAAAAAATACCAAATTATTAAATGTACATGGAGTAGAAGAGGGTTATAAGCAGACCCATGAAAACTTCAAGTTACAACTGAAGGTTTATTATAATTTGAAGGTTTGCTTATCTTGCAGGAAAAGAGCAACCCTTTTACTGACACGTGCAAGAAGTGACGTGTTGTTTGGAAGATGAGAAATCCATCAGTGAAGCAGCTATGTATGATGCAGATCTTCAAGACTTTTGAAGGTACTTGGGTGCCTACAGATGAAAGCAGGGCCGTGTGAAACTCACAGAAATGCCTTTTCCTTCCTGTAATTGCATGAATGCTTTAAAAGTCAAAACTTGAATTTGTAATGCCTGAGATGGTAATATATTTACAGTACAAATAAATAATTTTACATTTTGCCATGACAGAATTTTGTCCTTGAATTTTCTGTGTTATGTGGCGATATAGTTTGCCTGACCATAAATTCTAAACCAATACTTGGCTGGGGCTTTTTGCTTTGTAATTGCCCAGTGTTTTTGATTTTGCAAAGTAGGATTAATGGGCAGAACTGATTAAAATCGCATGTCTTATGTGGGTACATGGGTATACCAATGCATAGTTAATCCTGTAACTTTTTTCCTTTATTAATAAAGTATTTAATAGTGAAGTGGAGAGCAGCAGTTTAAGTATTTCGTGAAAGCATCCTTCAGTCGACAAGCATCAGTAGTAATTATTTTGTATTAATATAACTACCTTCAAAACCTATATCCAGACCTACAATAACATTTGGGCACTGATGGCAATTTTTGAACCTCTGTCACAAATGATACTGGAAGCTAAATTAGAATGAGTTGTATGGTAATCGCAGTAGTGCAGAAAACTTTTCAAGCTGCATTTGACAGACAAGAGATTTCTTTCCCTGAACTATGCAAATAAATTTGTTTGGATTTAGTTTTTTTTTACATTTAGCAGATGTTAGCCAGTTAAAGTAAGTGTGCTAGTATATTCTATTTGTATGTTGTTTACAAGTAACATTACAAAGAACAGAAATCTTTGGTTGGTTGGTTTTTAACCACTGGGAGTTTTTTTTAGAGTGAGTCCTGTGGATCTTTTTCCCTAGTATGTGTTGAAGGCAATTTCTGTGTGTGGCTTTCAAAACTTGTAAGTGAAACTCCTAAAACTTGTGTATGATTCATCAGAGTGTTTGTTTACTAGTAAACATGCAAAGGAGAATAACTGTTAGAAGGACATATGACCTACTAGAACTTTTCCCCTCCTCCAGCACCTAAGTGACATAAAGTTCTAAAACAGGTTATCTTAAGAGTAATTTTAATATACTCTTTCCAGTGAAAAGGAAAAATGTCATAAACCTCAGTGCAGTGTGTCAGTTTTCACTGAAGGATTTACCCCGCTGCAGTGTCCCATGTAACTGCATTTCCTTTGTTGGTAGATCAGGAGTGACAAAAGGAAACACGCTGTACACTAACTAAACTGACATCTTGGCATAGGAAAAAAGCCAGCTTGATCTTCAAGAGTACGAGTAATTTTACTTTGCTAAAGACAAGAAACCTTTTAAACTTTCACTGATATGTCATTTGTGAGTGTAATATGGCTATTTGGGTGCCTTTTTAAGAATGAACAGATCAGTAGTTGGATCATGTCCTAGAATCATAGAATGCTTTGAGTTGGAAGGGACCTTAAAGATGATCTAGTTCCAACACCCCTGCCATGGGCAGCGACAGCGTTCACTACACCAGTTGCTCAAAGCCCCATTCAGCCCAGTCTTGAACACATGCAGTATTAGGGTTTCTTCAGTCTCCCTGGGCAACCTGGGCTCCATTAACTTTACTGGCAAAGGGTTTGATTCAGTTGCCTAAAGGCAGACATCTAGTGGTACCTGAGACATGTTGGGTATCAAGCAAGGCTGGCATAAATGACACACAACCTATAGGTGACTTACGCCCTTCTCAGCTTGGGGCTGGAGACCAGCTGGGATACACTAGAGCGTCTTACGTGTACTACGTGCCTTTGGGGAATTAATTTGCCTCAGAACTCCACTGATACAATAGGAGCTAAGATGCCTTGGTCACATGCAGGTACCTAAATATGGCATCTTTCATAAACTTGAGCTCAATCCTTATGGTTTCTGGAATATGGAACCTCACTGCAGTGAAGATTGCTTGGTTGTAGTCTAAATTCCCCAGTTTTCTTTACATGGGGTAATGTGTTGGTTGGGTTGAAATAAAAATATCTAAGAAGATATTTTATTGAATATGACTTCGAAGTTGCTTTTGGGGTGCTGTCTGTCACTTTGGACTGCTAGAGGAGTGGAGAGAGTGGTCATTTAACAGGTAGAGCTTGACAACCTGTCATGGAGGTGTGAGGTTACAGTAGTCACTTGCCTTTTGCTACTGGGCTAGAGGACACACCTGCTGCTCAGATGCAGGGGGTAACAGCAGGACTGGTTAGGAAATAAAGTATTTCTGCTTCCAGGTTTATGGCTATTCATGCTCTAACAGCATTTTCTTTAATGACTTCAGTGAGCTGCCAGTGATCTAAGGACAACAGTTTCTGAGTGGTCAGGACAGGGTTCAAAGCAAATCGGTTCTGAAATAAGTCTGTGGATTCATAGCTGCGTGACAGACAGGCAGACGGGTTTCCTCTTGAGAGGGCAGGGGCTGGAGGCTGTGAAAACGGTCCTGCCTTGTCTTGTCGTGGGCAGAAGGTAGCCTGGATGAGTGAAGTTCTCTATTAACACAAAATTGTCCCTATGTTTATTCTCCTAATTAATGACTTACAGCTTCTCTGAAGCATAAGACATTTATGAAGGTGTGTGTTCGTATTCATACCTGTTTCTTCTGTGAAAAGAGAAAATAGCAGCATGGAGTAACAATTGTTTATTAATATAAGACTAAAACTTCTCACAAATACGTAGTCCTACCAATCAAGATGCAGTTTTCTGTGACAGCTTGGACTGAATACACACAGTAAACAATTGAGCATCGTTGTCTTATTTCAGCTTTTAGAGTGCATCAGTTAAATGAAGTAGTCACAAGAAGAGAAGGTAATAAATGTGTAGTTTTCTATGTTTAAAATGGAAGAGATCACATCTATAATAACCAACTGTATCACATCATAAATTCATAACCCAGCACACCTACGAACTGCTGTATGAACATTATTGTCATGCAGAGCAATGCAACGTGAACATTACTTGGAACCACGGCTGCTAGTTGTTATTGAGGACCCACCACGATGCTGAAAGAGAGGAGAATTTATTTATTTGTTAACATAAACAGTATTTCTTTTCCTATCTCGTGTAAAAATCCTAAATAATAGCTATAATGTATATAAAGAAATATTCATTTCTATATGCAGCTAATGGTGACTGTATCTGCGATGGCAAGTACCCTTAGCGGAGGGGCATTCTAGGCTCAGTAGCTTTTGCACTACACAGTGGGGGATTAAAATCATTGATACAACTTCTTTCTGTGAATGTGTTCATAAATCCTTCAATTTATGCCATTTTTATGAAAAATGTTATTCTTGAAGAATGTTGACAAGATACTGAAGACTATGAATTTGGGCTCTGAAAACCTAATAGTCTCTGACACATCAGTGGATTAATGAATTTTGGCCAAAAAATGCCAATTTAACAGTTTATTTCATGGATTCTAGTGTCGTAAGTGTTCTGTGGTTTTTCCCTATCTTTGGTTTTCTTCACCAAAATGTTCTTTAGTGTTCTCAAGTCCAGATCTTATACAAAAATGAGGCATTCACTGGAGATGACCTGAGTGATTCATGCCACCCTGGTAGATGGGCCTGAAGCGACTTAGTTGGTTAATAGGTGTGCAAGTGATTGTAGTAGGTTGTGTTTCCAATTAACTGATGGTAAACGAATTTGCTTTAGCATAACCTTGGATCTGACAGTCTTGAAAGCCCTTGTCTTCCTGAATCCTTCTTGGAGATATAAGTGTATCCTTACGAATTTTAATTCATCAGCAGGGTCAAGATTCTTGGGTTGTAATTTTTGATGGAATCAGATTTAGACTATAACTTAGAATTGTTTCCGTTCTTAGATGTGTATAAAAGTGTCGATGTGTCTTAATTAGGGTAAATTTGCTTTCAGAGTAGAGCCTCAGTGTGTTAATTGCAGACATGTTCTCCTTTTTTCCTGATTTTACAGCAGTGTCACTTTAAGGTGTCTGAAATTCTTTCATAAAATACACTGGTAGGATTGCAGCCATCATTTTTTTACTACAAGAACATTTTCTGTCTCTCAAATATAAATACAGTTTGTATACATCAAACATGGGATGTACTTCCCACAAAGCAAAAGTTCAGATCTCTGCGCTGATTTCTAAATTATAGATAATCTGTAACATTCTAAAACCTCCCAGCAAGGAGGGCACAGTGAGAAATGCTGTTTCTATGGCAACTGTCTGCCAGGATGGAGGGCTGCAGACTGCAATCCCTCTTAGCAGGTGGAGTCGGTGCTTTAACAAGCATTTTGAATCCAATCTCAGACACTTCTATATTTAGACGTTTAAGAAGTATGTTTACACGTTCTTTTATGTTAGTTGTACTTCAGCTGGGAGTAAATCACCCCCGGAACACTCCTGGGTGATACACAGTCCAGCTCTTGGACACAAAAAAGTTTAGGAAAAGGCCAGATTGTTTCCTACAGGCAAGTTTGTCTTAAATCCAGCAATTTCCCTGTAAAATACAGGATTTGAAGGGATTTTTGGTTCATTAAGTGCAATCTCCTGATGCTGCAGGAATCCCTGGCATACAACTGTGGGTCCAGATCAGGCTCATGAAATGTCTTTGCTGGTTTCTTTTAAGGAGGAACCCCAGGTAAAGGACTACATACCTTTTTTTTTCCTACTCTTTTCCTTTTATTATTTTAAATTTAGTAAGTAGTCAGACGTAGGGGAAATTGGGGTTTCATTGTAATAGATTTGTGTTCCCCAAGATAAAAAATTTGCTGTCCCCCCTTTGTAAACATGGGACTGATGTTTGCTCTGCTTCATTCTACACTGTCTCTTTTATTTCTGGGAGAAAGAAGATGTTGCATGCTCATTATTTTGTATTAGAGACATTAATTTGTAATCTTCAACACTTTGCGTTTTCAAAGTAGTTTGTGGGCCTTTTTAAACATAGGGAGTATATACAATAAATCGGTTAGCAAATATAAATTATGACTAATTAAGGCTCCCCTCACTCAATGTTAGCATGATTAAATTGAAGTCTTCATCAGAAAGCGGTTTTTTGCCTAAAAATCTTTAACAGGGTCTATTTTACTCCTCACAAATAGTATTGTTTAGCTATTTTCTTAAACAGCATATGCACTATAGGATAAAGCACTGTGATTCTTATTCTCGCATTTTACATTTCTGTGCTTAAAATAAAAACATTTGGAGTCCCTTTCTCCCCCATACTTTACCAAAGATCTGACTAAGGGTGACATTATGCAGTGGCTCTGCATCGAGAACACACGAATATAGAAGAACTCTTTATGTAGAACAAACAAAATACTGTATTTACCAGGGACTAGCATCGTTGTGATGAGCTCTGGAGTTTCCAAGAAGTCCACATTACTTCTTTGGAATGTCTTACTGTAACTCATTTGAAGGTGGCTAAATAAGTGTAAAAAAATAAGAGTATTTCAATGTTTTTAAAGGGCTATTTTTTTTAATGAGCATTAGGAATTTTACAATTGATGCTGTAACAGAGATTCTGTGCTTCAAAACTTAGGCAATGATCGGAATGGGAGAGGAGACCAGACCAGCTGTGAAGTACTTGCATATATTACATTAAGCACAGGATTTCTTCTGCGCTGTTAACTGTTCCTCTGGTGCTTATCTCTGGTTATAACTCAGTATAGTGTTGACGTGTGTTGCCAGTGTCCTTGAGTATTTGTGAAAATCAGCTTTGAACTGGGATTTTGTTCAAAAAGAGAGCAGCCAGCCTTGTAAGATTTCTCCATCTTCCTTTAAAATGGTTTCTGTCTACAGATTTAGGATCATAGGGCTTGCTTGTTTGTTTAATAGGACCTGTAGTTAAGGAAAATCTTTCTGTCTCTACTCAATTTCTTAGCCATCTGCCTGCCGCAGGCTGGAATTCAGCTGACAGGACTACAATCACGGGAACTTCTATTTGTGGCCCAAAAGAGACACTCCTGGAATCTGTCGTGTGGGGTTTTGTGATGTGGATTTGGGAAGCTCTGGGAGCTCCCAGTGACTGCTGGCATGCTAAAGCGTTTTCCTGGCTGGTGCACCTCCCCTTGCTCGTTGGCTCCTTTTGTTTCTTTCATTATCGTTAAACTGTGGTATTACTGCTCTTCCCTGTTCTTTTGGCTCTGATGAAGGAATATCCATTTGATGCCCTACCTTTAACTATCTGCTTTCAGACTTTTAATGTTCTGTTTGAATTAGCTTTGTCTTTCTGACATTTTTATTTATGTTCCAGTATATTTCAGTCCTTAGCAATTGAAGTATTGTTCTGAAGTATTAATTGTGAAATATTTAGCAGAAGATCCAGTAGCAGTATTTCATTTGTATTCAGTCTTTCTACACAATTGCTTTCTAACATTCAAAACTTTCTGTATTACAAATAAAAACTTGCAAACCTGAAACTTACCTATTCCAGGCATTGCTGTTCTCCCAGAACTCATAAACAATGAAGCGGGAATCACTTGGAAGCTTCTGTATGGAAACACTAAAAATTGTAGGATAGAACTAATTTAATCAAACATGAAGTTACGGGACATACACATCTTACTGCAAACTGCTGCTGAGTAGGACCAAAAAAAACCCCAGCTCAACCCCCAAAACCAATTCAAGTAATAACAAATAAGTGATCATGTACTGCAAATTATCTGTGATTTTTAAAAAAAAAAACCCCAACCTCTTGAAGTATTTTCATGACTTTTTATTAATACTTTATATTTCTACACTTATTATAGACTCTTATTGATAAAACTCACTTTTCAGATTGCTCCAATGATAGTGTCATTTACCTAAAGAAACGCTCGTCAGTAATACAGAAAATTAATCAAAAATTAATTAATCAAAAACCCGTGGATCAGGGAAAATCAGCTAATACAGCTCAGGTAAGTTTACAGAGGAACTTGTGCTGTTCCACTGAAGAATGAATGTGAGAAGTGATCCTTATGTACGAGAGATGCTTTGAAAGCAAATATATCATGGAGTATAAAGCCAGACAGGCTGAAGTTTGCGGCAGGTACACTGAAATGAGGACTTTTTGGGTACTATTTCCTTGTTCTTAGGCAGTTCAGCTGACACTTTATCGTAGGTGAAAAACGACCCATAAAATATCTACTGATTCTCTTCACAGAACCACCCCGCTTATTATTCTGAGCATAAAAGCTTTATAGCATGGAATGTACTTAAGGATTTTGGTACTCAAATTGGTGTTTAGATGTACAGCACAAGTAGTATATATATATGTATTTCCCTGAGTGTCCAAGTGTGAGATTGCTTGAAAATTTATCTCAGATTAGGTTTCATATAGTAGTAAGAAATAAGTTTTATGATTTATTGGTTTTCTCCTGATACCTATGAAAATACATTGTAAAATAGTGAAAATATCGAGAAATGTTGGAAAAAAATCCATGTCATGAACAGCTGCAGTAAAACCCAACCGGCAGGTGGCATCACGGACTTACCAAATGCCTGTAAACTTGGGCAAGAAAGTAACTTTTTGCCATCACTTGTTAAATTTCATTCTGAAGTCAGGGAAGCTCGCTCTGCGGACGACTTTGCAGCCACTACAGTGCTTTGTGCTGGATGTTCGGTTTTAGAAGGGGGCTGGGAGGCTTCTCTTTTTTTGTTTTTTCCAGCTCATGGCCCACAAGAGAATTTTGTTTTCCTCATCAGCCCCCGTTTGCAAGTGAACCTCTGCAAAAATGTCACTTTTTTCTTCTTCCGGCATAACTTACTTTTTCCGGTCTGTGTGCACACTACTGATACAATCCTAAGTGTGATGATCCGATAGCAACAAGGCTCATAAATTAGGGACGTGATAGGCAGCCTCTGAATACATAGGATATATAGGAAGACCCTGTATTGTGTATACATTATAAAAATATTTCTTTCCTAATGGGTTGAAGTGTGTACAGCAGTAGCTTTCTTCAGTATGTTACATTAAGAAACTCAATACAGTGGTGAGTCACTAAAATTTATTCTTAACCTAATTTTAATGTTTTAGTTAATTCTGAAAGGAGCAAAACAGAGATACATTGTTTCATTGAAAATTTTGCTGGTTTCATCTTTCCCGTTCTTTATTATGAATGCAAAACTTAAGGGAAAATTCTGAAAGCCTCCAAGCAGAGAACTGGCCAACAAGTTGCCAAGTTGCTCACTTGCCAGGTGAGCACAAATGAAGGACAGCAAATGAATTTTCCACTAAAGAGTGTCAGCCTAGGAGCTTCCAGAAGCCATGAACTGATGACCTGCAGAGCTGCGAAGCCTTGAAAGATTGTTTATTATCTTTGGGATAGCCTGTGTTGTCATTTTGTGATACCACTTAAAGACCGCACGTATGCTTCGACATCTCTTTCTGGTTTTAGTTGTCTTGGGAAAGCTCTGCCTCTTACACACAGGCATAACCAGCCAGGAAAGAAGATGTCACAGGTTATCTCTTCATAAATAATCCAGCTCCACTTAAAATTTCTTCAAGAAATGAGATTACTTTCCTTCCTTCAGCCCAAGGACAACAGCGTTGTACTTACTGCAAGCAGCCACCCTGAGTAGAAGCAGATTCCGCGTACTGCTTCAGAGCAAGCCGGAATTCCTCCATTTCTTCTTCTATCACAGACATTTGACGTTGAACAATCATGATGTGCTGATACAAAAATATGACAGTATTACTGCTATATCATCCTCTGAATTGCTCGTGCTTTAAATTCACAAAAGTCTATCATCAAAAAATCAAACCCACAGTCATCAAAGAAAACCCACAAAAGTGCCTCCAACGTTTGCAGTCCCCGTTTCAGTGCTCTGTGGTGCAGAAGCAGAAATGCTCGAGTGTGGATTTCATGCCTAGGGGATTTTTTTTCCCCTTCATCTTTGTGCAAAAAATGAGCAATCTTTATAAGCAGGACTATGGAAGCACTCGGCAGGACAGAACACCTATTTATCTGGAATTATTATGATTATCAGTTTGTCAGCTTCACTAATGCAGTATTTAAAGAAACACCACATGCTTCTTAATTAACACAACTTAATCTCTTGCACGGGTTTTTTACTTGTTTCTGCCTTGATTATTGAAACTGTTATCTCAGGGATTATCCTTATCCCTTCATCAAAAGCAGCCTGTCTAGCAATATTGTATAATCTTTAAAAAAAGAAAAAAAATCTAATGGAACTCCTGTGGTGAAATAAGGAATTTGAGGGATCATCTGTTTTGGTTATTCTTTCATGTGTTTTCAATTTGCATTTTGTTCAATTCAAAGCCCTGAATTTAGGAATGCTAGCCTATTTGAAAAATGGAGCTCAATCTTCAGAAATAAATTTAAGAGTAAGTTTTTGGGTTTTTTTCTGGTCATGATTTTGGTTTTATAAGTTGCAATGTTGATTATTGCTAGAGCATTAGATGCTCTCCCATCCTTCCTGCTAAGGATTCCTATAGCAGGTTTGGGAGGGAGACTGTACAACTATGATTTAAAGCACACATGCAGCGTTAGGTGATTGGGAGCAGAGGAGCTTCCACCCTGTAAAAACTGCTGCCAAACCGGGGAAATCTTATTAATGACCTTTTCCTGCTTATGGAAGTTGAGGTTTTGGCTCATTGCAGCCTTTGAAAACAATGTAAGAATTAAGATAAATGTTTTGCCCACATGTTTTAAGTTTTGTTGCCTCTTGCACAGTACATTCTACTAACTAAAATGGATTTTTATCACTGGAAAAAGTGAGGATGGTGATTTTTTTAAAATGATTTTTTTGCAAAGGAGATCAGGTGAGATTGTTGTCTCAATAGCTGACATTCAAAATCAAATACCTATTCAAAATCATGATCTTGAAAAGGACTTACAGATTTTGCATTTTCTTCCAAAACTTCCTCTTCCAGTGGCTCAAGCTTTAGCTCCTTTGAGGCAGTTGAAAGGAAATAGAAATATAAGAGGCAATACTACAGCTGTATTCTGCTCTGACCTTTTAACAGACTATTCCAATAGCTAGATTCTGATCCATCTCTGGAAGTTATACTTAATTCCCTTCTTTATTAGCTGTAAGTCAAACACAAGCATTGTTTGCAGAGTCATGCACACTTCACTGGTTCAATCCAACCCAGGTTCTGTAAAGTCTGAGCAGGTGATTTTTCATTTGTAACAAATCCCCTTGTTCACAAATGTCTGTCGGACATCACTGAGAAAAGACAGGTCTCTTCTCAAATGGCCGCGTGGGCTATGGAGATGAGCGAGGTGGAACATTGACATGAACCATCAGCTACTGTTATGCAATGGTAAAACTTTACACAGAAGAAACTTCTGGGGGACAGGGGCAGGGCAGCAGCCGACAGCCGCGTCTGTGAGGCAGCAGTACACTTGTTCGGCTCGCAGACTGGATGCGCACTTCATCACTCAGTGATTCGTGCAAACACCATCCAGTGTCGCACGGAAAATTATCATGTACGTGCGAGGCACGTGTAGCACCTTCTACGCCAGTGCCATAGGGGTGTTCTGAGAAATACCCACATGCCTGAAGAAAAGAGCAGTTTGCAATCAGCAGCAGGAGCAAGATGCACTCTCGGTTGGGGTGCTTCGCTTCTTACTGCACACAATTCTTTGGTAACAGAGACCAAAAAAGAGTCTGCTTCCAGCTGGGTGAGGATTGCTAAGCTCCAGGAGCAGGCGTTTGGCCAGCACAAAGACTGTACTGGCTGAAAAGCCAACAAGGGGTGCGCAGGTAGAGCTCGGATGAGCAGGGTGGCAGAGCAAGGCAGGAGTCAAGTGGCAGTCAGGAAGTAACTTCTGTGTAGCTGTGTCTCTCCTGCAGAACGGGCACAGAAGGGCATGAAATGTGTGTGGAGGGAAGAACACCCAGCTTTAAGAGCTCATTTGTCAGTGCAGACACTTCAGGTAAAAACCCTAAGGGAAAATGCATATTCCTGTGGTTGTTCTATACTTTCAGTGCCATTTTTTTCTAAGGAAACATATGGGAAAAGAGAGGAAAGGAATGGCTCGAGCTGTACTGCAAACTTTCTCTTAAGGTAGCAAGGAAAGAATTCTATTTTTTTTTCAGTATATATAAAGTTAAAACTTGAGAAAAAAAAAAAGACAACTTACAAGACTGATTCATGGTTAAATTCACCTTTGACAGAGAACAGCGGAAGAGAGGGACAACACTAAATCAGCCCTTCACCAGGTAGTTTTAGTTCTAGTAAGAACCACTGATGGATTACTTGCTGGCCCCCTTAATAAGCTGAACAATTTCTATAGCAGTTCTTCAGCAATGTTGTGTCGTTAGACAGGGCACGACTACACAGATGGGCTAAGTCTACACTCACAGCCTACTGCAACCTCGGAGCATGTGAGCACCGTCACATAGTCCTCGTCTGTGCAGAAAGAGTGCTTGTGCAGCAGTGACTTGATGCTGAGCGTGAGTGAAGTAGCCCAATGTGGAGAAGAGAGGTCCTGCCAGAGAGTTATCACACAGCCTGCAGTTAAAAACTGATGCAGCTCAGAGCTGGGGCTCTGAAATACCCCTGCAGTCCTACCTCACCTCAGCTGAGAAGTGGTAGCTTCTGAAATTGCCTTTTGGTGTGATTGTGCAACCCTTTCTCAACTGTCTCAGGGCGAAGTCAAGAGGAGCTTTAGTAGCTGCTGAAGGATCCTGAACACCTCCCACAGTTAGACCTGGCCATGAGATACAAAGTCAAGCAGATGCAAAGTTAGGCAAAGGTGGATATAGGCTGTCTCCTGGCAAAATGAGGTTTACCTAATTGCTACGTTTTACTAAGCAAGTTTTATAAAAAGATAATTATGGAAGGTCTATGCCCTGTCTCCCTTTGGCACCAAGCTCCTCAGACTGAGGTTCTCTGTCATTTACCTGTAGCAGATTTGATCATTTGAAACATCCTTGTTGTAAGTTTATTGACTACACAGCGGTTGGCTGCTTTTGTAACATTTGCATTTCATTATTGTATACCAGGTTTCTTTTTCCAGTAACATTCTTTTAAATGTTACGTTTCCTTAAACTCCTTGTGGCATCAGCCTGTGTCAGGAGGCAACTGTGGCAGGGCAGCGAGCTGCTGCTGGGGGTAAAGCTGGACCGAAAGCAAGAGTTACATATCGTGAGGGACTTTGACATTTCAAAATTCCATTTATTCAGAAAAAGTCAACTTGCTACTACAATGTCATTAACGGGACAACTGCTGTGTAATTGCTTTTCCCGTGCAGAAGTGACCTCTGGGAGGAAGCTGCTGCGCGCAGGCGGATGGGTTTGCCAGAGGCTTCATGGGCTGAGCAGACCGTGAGGCGCTGCTGAGCGCAGCAAGGAGCAGAAGGAGAAGCTGACGGAGGTTACAGACAGTGCTACAAAGAATGGCCGAATTTCACAGTTGGTTAAGGAGAAGTGATGCGAGAGACTGTCAGACCTCAGGCGTGAGCAAAGGGAGTACCAGGCTCCTTTTGGAGAGCAGTCTTGCAAGGTCAGCAGTGCTGGGGGTGACTGCTCTGGTAATGCAGGTAATCATTAATAAGGCGGAAGTAACAGAAATACCAAATTTTGGTCCCAAACTGGGACCAAATGGGAAAAGTAATTAGGAGCAGTTTGTTCATTTGGGAGGAAGCGATGGCAGAGCAAGGTCAGTATGCTTGTCTTGCTGAGCCCTGTGCCAGGTCACCACCATTTATTCTGTCTTCTTGTTAAACCCCTTATTTAACTGTTTTGTGTGTATAATTTGCTACTGAACCCAAGCTGGATTCATGAGTGAGTAGGAGGAGACGCTTGTCTGCCAGGACCCAAGGTCTGAGCCAGTGCCTGGATAGGGGACATGAGTCAAGCCACAAATACTAGATGGACCTAAAGCCCATGATAATGCTCATTGGGGAATATCCATCCTGATCAGCTGGGAAAGAAGGAACAAGAGCAGGCTGTTGCATGTTCCTATTTCTCTGAGTGCTGCCTGTCTGTCTGTGGGTGCTGATGAAGGCACCCGTGCCAGCGCCTTCAGACCCATGTCTTTGGAGTATACGCCCAGCCGTGCTGCTGGCAAGCACTGACCTACAGGGAGGAGCAGCACCAGTCACACTGGGACTGGAGCAACTCCTGGATCTGAGAGCACTTCAGTCTAAAACCTCAACTCTGGTGGACAAAGAGGAAGAAATTCTCTGGGTCCCAAAATCTGCTGAATTCAGCCACTCCCTTAGCACCTGTCTGAAGTTGTCTGTCTGTCCTTCAATAGCAACACTTTATGTAGAGAACAACACAGGCATTTATAACCTTAGTTTTTCCTCTGCTCTTCTTTCTTCTCCAAAAAAGAAAAAAAAGGCATCACACACAGACATAAACCAGCTTTTAAAACCTAGGGTAGCAATCCATGTGAATGAAGAAAAAAATAAAAGAAATAGATATTTTCTGTACAGACATATGTTCCTCAGTTTTTTACAAGCCCTGGGAAGCCTTGGAATCGTTGGATCAGACATTTGTCAGACTTCTGGAGGGCTCTGCTTTCGTGTGGGAACCCCGGGCGGTCTCAGGGCTCTGGAGGCTGGTGTAGTTGGCTCCCAGGCAGGATAGTGGCACTTGCATCATCTTACAGTTGATCTGCACTTATTAGGAGAGCGTTTTAATCTTTAAAAATTAGTATTGGAGAAAATTAGTATAAAGAGGAAACAACAGTTTCTGTCAAGCTTTAGTGGGAAAGTTTGGAGAGGAAGAGAAAAAAATCAGATTCTGAAAAGAGAGGCTTGTCCCGTGTTCCCCCAAACAAGCATAACTAAATACAGTAACATCCTCCAGTCATACAGTAATGTGCCTTTTGAGATCGTTCTGGTAAATCGGAAGGGAAAAGGAGAGTTGCTCTCATGAAATAGGGAAGAAGAAGGTGGAAGGAAAATGTAGGCATTTAATGAGCGCTGGCTCTCCTAGGTGATGTTGAAGTTTCTCTCATTGACTGGAAAGACTGCAGCTGGGACATGAAGCCATTTGTGATTTAAGGATCGTTTTACTGAAAGTGAGAGAACAAACGGGTAAAAAGAAACACACACCTTCTTTTCCAGCCTGTCGATCAGCTTTTGGAGTCTGTTTATCTGGGTCATCCACTGGCTGTTTTCCTCAATCCAACCTTTGGAGAATATAAACAATGAACACTTAGAAAATGTTACTAGATTCTGGAACTTAATGTATTCATTTATTTTATGAAAAAGTTTAGCTTCGCTTGCAGTTTATTTTGCTTCTTGAAGATTGTGCTGCAAGTTCAATGTTCATTTAGCTGTAACTAAAGGAAAGCATGATCTTGAGTATATTAATTAATTGCTTTCTTTTAAAGATATAATAGAAATCCAATACAGAATGAAAGCTACATTCTAGATTATTGCCAGTGTTTTTGAAATCATGCTGATACCTGAAGAAAGGAATGGTCTTCTCTGCAGATGGAACCACGTCATATTCTGAGCAGCTTCTGCTCAAAATCCAAAATCATCTTGTGTGTGTGTGTGTGTTAAAGCTTTCTCAGTCACATTTTTCTTAGTTTGCCATTTCTTAATCTTCGTCATGTGAAACTTTCTATAAGAGTCAGCTCTTGCACTGCACAGCAAGCCTGTCTTTGGGATGTCTTTTCAAATACACTCCATGGTCGCACCGTGCGCTGTGTGTTGTCTGCAGTTCCTCTTTCCCCTGAGAGCACCGGTGAAGGTAAACAAAAGGCGGCCAAGACTGTCTTAAATATCCTGGCATGGCCAATACAGCTTAGGTGATAGGACCTTACTTTCTCCTGCAGACCTACTGTAAGGCCCTGACTGCAAGAACATTGCTGTGCTCAACCTGTTGCTGTTTTTTAGGGTCCTGACACGGTGCTTCCAGCAGGATTCTAGGATTATTTAAAGGCAAAGAGTATTTATGTCCCTTCCCAATAAAAGAATACATGCTTATAAACAGCAGAAAATAATTAACGTGATGTACGTGTGCAGCTAAATGATACAGGTTTCTGGCATGGCATGTTGACAAATCCTGATGTTGAGGGATTCCTGAAGGAGCTTTCTAGCACAATCATGGAATATCTCATACGCATTGGGAAAAAGAGGCTTTCTCTTAATTCAGAAAAGATTAATTTAGCTGCAACAGCTGTTTTTATGCTTATAATCTGAGGGGGTTTCACCTTTGTTACAGTAATCTGCAATGTGCTCTTTTAGGAGTTTTCACGTGTTTGTCCACTAATTATGGTGGACCACTAATCCTGCAGGGGACTCCATAGCTGATTTAATAACATTAACTGGATGTCCCTTGCAGCTAATGATCCTTCTTTACCTTCCCAACCAACCAGTGTTCCTAGGTGCTTGATGAATTGCAGCAATAACATTTTAGGATTGATCCTTCCTACACTCGATTTTTATAGAATTAAATTTTGGTTTTGAGATCTGTAATTTTTGCCTGTGGTGACTGCAAATTTCTACCAACTCAAGATTGATTATGTTGAATTATAATAACTTTCCTATGTTTATTTTTCTCCCAAGTCATGGAATTCAGCATCACGGGAAAGACCAAAGGCAGTGTGTCTTGTCCCTCTGTATGGATAGGACATGCCCTGTTTAGACGACTTCCCAGCTCTCAATCTCTACTGCAGTCATACCTATGACTGTACAGCAAAGGTGAAGCTAGAAAATGTTGTTCTACAAAGACACACGCATCTGAAGCCTCTCTGAAGTATCTCGAAAATTTTGCTTTGCTAAAGTATCAGGAAAATCGTCTATCAGGTGGAAAGGATAACATTCAAAGGAACAGATCTATGAGGGCAGCTCTCAGCACTACCCACAGTGTGACCATGTACAAAAGTGACTGCTCTAAAAAGAGAGTCAGGTTATTTATCAGAATCTGAAGATGTTTAAACACATGCTCTTGATAAGCACATTCATTAACCTCCTCATTTTCCAGCTGAGAATTCTTGTGGCACTTGGACTATGTTTTGACCAAACAAAGAAATCCTCATGCTGGAGACATACCACAGATGTGATATATAGAGGACACAGAGTGTGGCTTTACCTGAACAAGTGCAAAGGCTAAAGAAATGCTGGCTTGAGTGTTCAGGACCTGTACACACCGACAGTGTTCTTGCTGTGCGTTTAGGCAGCAGGCAGGGAGGAGGAAGACCAAGCGCCAAGACAAACACAAATCTTGTCCAGGGAATTACACAACAGGGAGACAGCTATTAAAATAGCTGTAGAGAAAGATGCGAGTTCTTTAAAATGACATTAATACAGTAAGTGGATTTGGTACCGCTTGCACATGTTTGAGTTCTTTCTGAACTCTGTGAATTAGGAGTGCAGCAACAAGGCTTTGTGACCTACCTCGTTGTGAACACCAGCAACTCACAGCAAGGGACCAAGCATCATCCTGCACCATGGCGCTGAATGAACAGCACCACTGAGTGAGTGGCAGAACTGAGTCATGAATGGGAGTGACAGAGGGGTCTTCAAAAAGGGCTTAAAAAAGAAGAGGTAAGCATGTGGCTGCAAGCACTGAGATCTGCATGAGTGCTCAAGAAGTGGGCTTGACCCATCGCATACTTCAGTGTTTCAGTCATCTTCATGCTTTGATTCTGGGAGACATCACTAAGCCTTCACTGCAGCCTGACGCTTAACATCACTGCTTTCAAAGAATCCCATTTACCAAAGTACCCTCTCATGCTTTCCAAGCAGAAATGCTGTTTCAGATTTTTTTGTATCATCTTAAATGATATCTTTTACCTTCATGTTTTATATTTTCCCTTTCTGTTTCTCATTTGTTTCATACAGCTGGGATATAAGTCATGATAGAGAACTTAGTTCTTCACCCTTTCATTTGCATCTGCAGGCTACAAATATTAATTAGAAAATGTTGAATCAACCCACATCCCAAAATGATATCACAGTTTGGCACATAATTATGTATTTTATTTTTATCGGTTAAGATCTATGGGTACATATTTATTTTCCTTACAGTTTGTGCTAATACCTTCTATGTTAAATTGAAGATTGATTCCTGTCAGTAAAGTATGTGAGTTAGTTACCATGTCTAAGTTAAGTTTTTGAGGGGAAAGACACGTGTATTTTTCTTTATGTGTATGTATGCATGTGTTTTAAATATCTTTCCAATGTGAAACACCATACCTGTGCTAAAATGAGGGCTATTTGGCAACAGGCTGTTGCTCCTCTGAAGCTTCCGAGCTGAGCGTTTTCTTGGCCATTGAATTGAGAGCACTTCTGGTTTTGTTGGGCCTTGTCTGCACAGAAACACAGGAGACTTCATAAGGTAAAACGTTTGGGAGAGCCCTCCCCTCTCTGTTCTCGCAGCATGTGCTTGCATGTTCCCTTTTGAATTAAAAAAGGATAAATACCTATTGAGGCCACAGAATTATTTTCCAGATTTTCACTGTTACTAATCAGTTGGGTTTAGGTTGCTAGTCGTTAGAGAAGTTAAAAAAAAAATAAAGGAGGGTTAAGATGGCATAACCCTGTCTTTAGGGAGAGAAAGCTCAAGGTCAGTGTCTGTCCACAGTGTGGTTCTGACCTAACCTAAGGAGCTATTCACACTGTTCATGGGATTAATGGGATTTTCATGGCATCTCTGCAGAGGAACTGAGGTCACAAGAACAGCAAAAAGTGAGTTACAAACTTCCATCTTAAAGACTGAAAAGATAAACAGCAACATGTGTCTGTTGATAAGGAAGAAAAAACAATGAGAATTAGCTAACGTTGGGTGGAGGACCAGTATTGAAACACAGCAGATACAGAAATTGCTTCTGTTTGCACTGCAATGATGGAGTTATTGAAGCTTGAGGGTTTGTGTGGGGACTGAAGATTCTTCTTCATCATCAAGCTGGAGAACAATGAAGGACCAGGACTGCAGTTAGTTTTGAACAGTTAGCTGGATGAGTGGTTGCAAAGAATATTTCATGGCAGTCTGAACAGTTCAGTAAATAATTCCCAGGTCACTGCTTTGGGAAGTTCTCTGGTCTCCTGAAGTTAAGTTAAACATAATTGAAGATGATTTTACATAGGGACTGAGGCATCTGCGCTAGAACTCATTTTCTCCAAAATAGCTGTAGTTTAAGTGCTGAGTTTGCCTGGCTTTTCCTTGCTACCTCCAAAAATAGGGAAGACCCTATTTGGCTTAACAGTGTCACACGTCTTTCTCATTTTCTTTGCCATAAACTAAAACTCGGGTGAGTGATTTAAGTGACTCAGAAGGTCTTTCTAGACTGTATTTCTAGAGAGGCTGTCCTAAAGGGCAAGTCAGAGAAGAAGCCCGTGGTTACTCCAGACAATGTAAGAGAACCTAAGTTAGGCTCTCACTCCGAACTGGCCATTCAGGACTTCTTTCACTCCCATCAATTGTGTGGAGAACCTGGAGACATGTGTGAATGGAGAGGCAGATATCCTGTGCATACCTGCTGCACTCTCAGCCTTTCAAAACATGCTTGATTCCGGCAGTCAAGCTACTGGCACAAAACCACAGCGAATTATTCACGTACTCAAAACCAACAGCAAAACAAATGAGAAAATGACATTTCCAAGAGAAAGAAAGAAAAAGCAATGCATTTTAAAACATGGGAAGTGTTGAAATATTCTTTGTCCACGATACATATCAGCTTGCATTTTGCTTTCCCCATCGTCTTTAACAATAGCGTACTGAGGAAAACAAATCCATATAGCCAGGTACCTGTCACAGATGAATATGTTTGACATGGTTTGATTTATCAGCAATTCAAGAACTTTTTTTTCTTGGGAGCTGTTCTGACATGATTGTCTGATTTGTCTAATGGCATGACCTCTATTTGTTGGCTTGCTGTGAATTTCCTGCCATCCCATTTCTCATGCATGATTTATAATTTCATGGATTAACATGGACCAGGTAGGGACCTCCCTTTGCTGTAATTCTTCTTCCTCCTTATTTCTGATAGCCTGTGTTAATTGTATTAATTATGATTTAGGTTTTTCTGGATTTCATCTTGCTTTGCACTAATGAAGGGTTTGAGCGTGGAAGGGGCTCCTTTTATCAATGGTTTGAGGACGGATTGGATTGACACATGCTGAAATAGGAACATCAATGGGGTTGAATTGATGGATAGCTTCTACTATAGGCAGCCTTTGCAACCCTTGTGGAGAGGTAATTTAGAGATCTGATAGGTATCAGTGGAGGTTCTCCTCTTTCTAAGATAACAATACCACCAGCCCAATATGCCACTTTACCTATTAGTGAGTAGGGGTCATTTGGAGGACTGGGGCCAGTGTTTAACAAGACACCAGGACCCCAAAAGCCATTGGCTGCATCGCTGTTTAGCAAAACTCCATCTTCTCCAGTTAGGGACACTCTTCCTATGTATTCAGTTTCAGTTTCTTCAGGCCTACAGCCATAGTGTTCCTGCAATTTTGCCAGCTGAACTGAATTAAATGGGGTTGTTTTGGTAGCGGGATTTCCTGCACTGCCCCACACTCCTGTAGTCTACTCTGCTTTAACAACTGGGCTGGGGAGGGCCTCAGGCAACTGGAAAGAATTATCGTCATCTGAGATGTCATTATTTGAACCACCCCAAATATTACTATCCCAGTCCTCTGGAGACAGAATCCATTTTCTAATTTGGGCTGCATCAGGGAGGGTGGAGGTGGGTGGTGGAGATTGCAGTAGCATCATTTCAATGCGTTCTCCTATTTCTTGTTGCTTTAATTCAAGACTCCTTAAGTTGGTTTTGCAATTGTTCTATCTGAATCGATATCACCAGCTTGGTGGATTTGCGCCCTCCTATTTCATCTCGCAAGTCTCATATTTCATGGGTGAATTTTCCCGGTTTGTTACAGGCAGCCTCTAGGCACACTCCCAATATTTTACAAATTATACCTTTGCCCTTTCCAACTTTAGTTCAACCTCTGGCCTCAGTTAACTGTTTCTTTACTGTTCCTTAGTTATGCCAATTTTCTAAGGCCCAGTCCTCAGGAAAGGTGGAATTTGGTTGGGTACTGTGTTGTTGTAAGTGTTCAGTGATTTTACTTGTCATCCCGCCAACTATGCCAAGTTGTCATAGATTAATATGTTTTACATGGTTTGACTTATCAGCAATTCAAAATTTATTAATAAAATGAGATAAAGGCTGATTTTAGCAGCACTTACTGTAACAAGTGATTTAGTAAAACAGCAGCTTAATTACAGATTTGAGAATGACAAGATTCACACTAAGTTACTACAAGGTATCTCCAACCAAACCGTGTACGTGCCTAAACACAAAGCGTACAGACACAGAAATACTTGGCCAGTGAAATATGTAGATGCCCACACTCGTAAAAGCAAATGCATAAAATCAAACACGTAGATAAGGTAGAGAGGTGGGTAAAACAGACTGGCCTATAGTCAAAATTTCCCCCCTTGACTTTAGAGTAAATTGGCATTGGCATTGCTCAGTGAGGATGAGTTGAGTCTCAAGGACATGGTCTTGCCCAGGCCTTGTGTTGACTTCACTGACAGATGGTCCTGAGAGACATCCCAATTCAGGGGAGATGCTGGACGCAGCCCACTGCAATCCAGGAGAGCTCAAGGGGTTTCATTTTGGATTGCTATTTATAATTGACTTCTATCAAGTAATTTTCCATTTCAGCCTAACTCAAGTGTTGCAATATTCTGGTTTGCACATGCCCAGAACTTGAAGGTCCTGGTATTTTTCCATGAGTTGTGCATGCCCAGAACTTACAGGATCTTGGGGTGCTGGCATCCCCCCTCTGTACAAGTGTACCAGGTCATAAGAGGGTCGAGTGATCATCCACAAAGATAAGGAGGGGAGTAGGAGCCAGATGTATCAAGGGGATGCCTCAACATTCTGGTCCACTGCAGGAGGTAATTGTCATTATTGTCCCTAGAGAATAGGGGAGGCAGGAGCCAGGTATGTTAAGGGGTTGCCTTAATGCTCTGGCACGTGGCCTTTTGCAGTTTGTAGTTTTCTGATGGATTGCTGTGTGACTCGGGGAGCAGAGATGCACCCTGTACTGAGTGGCCCATGAGTAGGGGGCAATCCTGCCACCACAGTACCTTTTAAAAACATTTTTGATCCTTAATCCTAATCCTTGGACAGATAGGTTATTCAGGTGATTGAGAGTTTACAGAGTTAGATGTTAACCAATACTGTAGCTCTATGTCCTAGGAAGAAGCTGTAGCAAGCAAGAGCCTGGCTATTTCTCCTCTTAACATTGGGATCATTTTGCAACCAGGAACAAAAAAACAATCATAAAGCAGGAAGAAACAAGCAAGGAGACAGTCAATCGTCTTAGTAATTTCAGAGCTCTTCACATTGCAGTGTTTTGGTTTCTGCATTTGATACTAGTTGACAGATTCAAAAAGGAGTCTGAGGAGCAGAGCCCAGGACGTAACAAAACCGTCCTCCTACATGCAACCCACCACAGGATTTGAACTTGCCTGTACTCAATTTCCGGAAAACTCCTATTACTGAATTACTACATGGAATAAAAAGTGCATCCTTATTTGTCTTGTTATTTCCTGCACTGGGAAATAATAAGGAAACTGCTGGGTGAGATGTAAAATGGTTGTTGAGGCTCACGGTGACGCCGCTCCTCACCCCCTTCGCTGCAGCGGGGCAGCAGGTTTGCTCACCTCTCCTGCCGAGTCTGCTCCGCCGTGGTTTCCATAGCACACTCCAGGAAGCCCTGGAGGGACTGAAGCTGGTTCAGTGTTTCCTTCAAAAGAAAGCGAGTCACAAACTGCGGGCATGTGCAAGTTCATGACAATTACATATAGAACTATTCCAGGTGTGCACAAATACCTAAGTAACTA
>JAVSBS010011199.1:37715-60456 GCA_033124195.1 Coracias cyanogaster
TAGGTTAGAAAGATGTCAGGGAAGATTCTGACTTAATTCAGAAAGGAAGCAGCTTGGATGTTTTCATGCTTATATGTTCAAACTGCTTAAGCAACCTTTATGTTTCTGGACAAAAAGACCTCTGAATTTCCAGGTATAGACAACAATCCCACCCAAGATGAGAAAGGCACAGGTACACTGTGGCGCAACATAGTTCCTACTCAGAAAACCCCTTTTCCTCATTTCTTAACTCCAGATGAGGGCAGTACCACATTACTTCTTAAGGAAGGAAAAGCCAAGATATGACTGACAACTGCAGAAGTGAATTTCAAGTTTTTATTCAGATCCACTCTTGTGGAAAGGTGTTTATCGAGCCCACTGGCCTGTCTCTGACAGTGGCTATGGAGTAAGTTTTGAGCAGGGCACATGCTTGGTGATTCTCCCCTGGAAAACTCCACCAGCAGTTTGGCTGAAAGACTGCCTATGCCCGAGAGACTGCCTTCTGAATTAGCAGTCTTTGACTGACTTTTGTTCCTTTAATTTGTTTAATTATTTTTGAGGCCATATAGCTATATATTTCACAATGGCATGAAATTCATCTGCATATTCTTTGAGTTGGAGCTTGGTTATTAGGAAAGCTTGCACCTATATTTAGCAATCTGCAATAGTTCTTTGTGTAATGACATTTCCAATATATTTTATGTGTTCAGAAATATTTATGCCTATTTGGTGTAGATAATTTCACAAATAAATTCTATGCCTGCTCTCTCGCTGGCCCAATGAGTCATATTTCCATGGATGGACTCAACTTTAACGTTTCTGGCAAGCCCAGATCTGCAAAACCCAGTTCTGAGTGACGTACAGATAATGCTGTGTGAGGGGAGTCACCTATACAATAATATAAACACCCTCTTTGTTGTTTTTTCATGAATAAATATAATAGAGAGGATAAAGCAGACCCCTACAGCCTCTGCTTACTGTGTACAGCTCCCATCAGGAACAGAGAAGGAAAATGGACTTCCATCTCTTGAACTCTAAATGAATTTGTTGGCTCCTACTCTGATGAAAGTATATTGGTACCCATGTTTGTATGCCCTAAGTCTGCTTAGGTATGTGTGCAGAAAACCCTCTCAGCTGATCTTGAAAGCCTTTGGGAACAATTCCATCTAAAATGGTTTCATAAAATATGATCTGCATTGAATGAAATATTTCTCTAGTCACCACATCTCAAGATAGATGATGGTCTGTTATCTCCAAGCTTTAAAGAAAACTTGTTATTTGAATGGTGTTGTCTCCTACTCTAGCCAAGAACCCATCTGAGTATTTTTGGCAACACATATACGTATTTCTAAACTCTTCTTTGTTCTTCTCAATGTGACTTACAGTTGAAATGCCTTTTTGACTTTTAGACTTCTCTTAAAATTTCTGCATGTGTGTGTTTGCAATCAGAACACAAATATGAGATGTTTTGAAATTTAAATGTAAAATAGAAGACTGTAAGATAATAGCTTTAAAAGAATTTTTCTCCCAAATAAGAGCAATCTATTCACAATATATGTTAAGTTAGTTCTTGTTGGAAGACTTCTGCTACAGAATCTCAGATGTTAAACCACCCATGAATCATCAGAAGTTACTTATGCAGCCAGGAGGTTCGTGATCTTTTATATTTACTTCTTCTATCTTCAGATTAATTACCCTCCAATAAGTAATTTCCTATTTATACATACTAAAAATAGATACTAATGGGAGATTGTCTGTCTACTTTTTGAGCAAAGACCCGAGACTCACACCAGTCCTATAAATAACATTTATGGCAACCTTGTTGTTTACTAAATCTTACTATGCAATAGGAAAACGGATTCTTCTTCTTCTAAATTGTCACCATTGTAACTTATTTAAAATTTTGTTGCGCTGACAGAGATCACTTCATTTCCAAAAACTTTGATTATCTGTGGCATGGGAATATGAATCTGTGTAGCATGGGAAGCTAAATAAACCCTGCAGTAGAAGTCCAGGGTATGATCTGAAATTTTTCAGCTTTTGCCAGTGCTCTTGGAAATAAGTGAACAAAACAAGATGGAACTGGCCATTTCTCTTAAGTTTTTGAATACAAAAACAATCTCACAAAAGGAGGATAATAAAAGTGTTTTAAAATTGTAGACATTCAAAAAGTAAATGCTGTAGATACCTCCATATAGCTTCCTGCTCATAGTCATGGTAAATATGATACCGGCGTGCTGAACTGCAACTTAAAATGCACGTCAATACTGTTCCATTCTGCAAACTGTTCTGGTGGGCCCCTGCTGATGGGGAGATCATATAAATATGAGCTGTGTGATACCTGCTGCTGTCTGAGGCTGGCTGCTTTTTGACTCCTTCAGAAATGTTTACCTGTATCTGAAAGTTAATACTTTTTGTTTCATTAGAACTACTCCAGGTTTGTGCATTGCACCAGGATTTAGTCTTTTTTATTCCTGTTCTGTTGTCCCATAAGTTCTATATTTAAAGGCTTCCCTATGGAAAAGCTCTTGTGATCTTTAAATACAGCTTAGAGTTACCTCCTGGTACACGGAATTTTTTTGTAAAGATGGGCTAGGGAGGCATGATGCTAATATCATCAGTGGCAGTCTAGAATTATGAAGGACTCTTTCCTTAGTTTACCCAACTATTGGTGTTTACAACTCTTGTATGTGGTATTAACTCTTTTACTGTACCCTATTGGGCAAATGGCTACTCAGTGTTTTTCTTTAAATAATGACTCTGAGGCCAGCAATTCTGTGCTCACAGCAGTGTTGGGCAACTTCAGCTCCTGCCCACTGAAAGATAACTACTCCTACCCAGTCTTCTAAAATTTTTCTAAGATCGTGGAAGAAGGTATTCAGCATATATAAACTGTCAGCATTATTATAATTTAAGTCATGGGTGAAAAAAGACTGTCTGCTAGAATTCAACTTAAACCTCAAGCCCAGCTCTCAGCAATGAGGTATTACCAGACATGCTTTGTTATCGTTTCATCCCTCTACTTCCTACAGGGAAGTGTCTTCATTTGCATTTTACTAAAGGCACTCTGGTACAAGATTTCACTAGGAGAAAGAAAATGTTAATTCTGAATTAAGAAAAATGTATTTCAATTATTAAGTGTACATTATGGCAGAATCAGTCAGTATACTGCATCACCAATTAATAATGGGACCCACTAGTGACATCTGTACATAAACTAGAAAAATTGCCTGTTTCTTGAATTTCATTAGCTGTAAATTGCTGATGCTTAGCATATACATTATACTGCACAGCAGTTTGGGCAACCCAGATGAAATTAAGTCTGTGTTAAAAGATCGTTCTGCTTTTTAGCTTTACCAATTGTGAGAGAATGAGGGTAATTTTCCACCTCTTCCTTGTCAAAAAAAAACCTGTGACCTTTGTGAGCATCTAAGATTTGAGTTTCCATTAATGCAACAGAAAATACACATAGTGACTTCCCTGTGGAAAAGGTCACCGTGGTCTTTAAATCTGGTTTACAGCTATCTTAAAAGATGCAGAAGAGGTTCTCCTTTTATAAAGGTGGAAGAGGCAGGGCTTACGTATCTCCTAGGGGAGTTCACATCTTAGGGCTACCACAGGTTCAGCAGCTCTTGATCCTCTCAAGCCCTGGTGCCACTCTGGATCCTTTCTCCTTGGGTGACCTGACACCACACTGATCCACTTACCAGAAGAGCAGCTCCTTGAGATGGGGACAGAGGGAGATATCTGTGTTCACTTACTTGGGACAAGCAAATTAAACTTGGCTGGGACAAAAAATAACTCAAAATCTCTCAGAAGGAGTAGGAGCTTAGGCAAGAGCTCCACAAACTTAGTGGGAAAGTATGTCTGGTTGTCATCTAGTCCAGCTCCCTGTTCAGAGAAGGGCCAACTTCAAAGCTAGTTCAGGCTGCTCAGGGACATGACCAGCTGAGTTTAGAACATCTCCATGGATGGAGATTATACTCTGGCTCGCTGTTGCACTCTCTCTGCACAAAGTACTTTCCGTATATCATCAGCGTTTTCCTTTCTGCATTGCCTCCTCTGCTTTTGCTATGCACCAGTCCTGGGTTCAGCTAGGACAGGGTTCATTTTCACCAGAAGCTGAGAGGAGGCCACAGCCAGGACAGAGAACCAAACCAGCCAATGGGATGTTCAGCACCGTACTGCCGTCATCCTGCTACATAAGGCGGAGGGCTGGCTTGGCAGAAGCACCAGCTTTTGTGCGTGATGGTAGGGTCAGGCAGTTTCAGTGAGCGCTGGGGTTTATATCACTTATTTTATATATTATTTCATCAGTATTATTGTTTACTGTTGTTTCTTCTCCTTTTGTGTTTTCCTATCAAACTCTCTTTATCTCAGCCCACGGGGTTTTGCCTGTTTCTCCCAAGCGGCTGCATGGTGCTCAGTTGCCAGCTGGGCCTGAACCATGACAGCACCTCTGAAAAAGACAAAGTTGGTTTGTTTTCTCTAGAACTCTTCTTTAGATGGTAGAATTACACCTTCCCTCAGCCTCTTCTCCAGGCTGAACAAACCTGGTCCCTTTGGCCTCTCCTTCCTATATTGCTATTCTGAAATATAGTATAGAACATTTCATAAATTTACCCATTGTACTTTGTTTTATTTGTATCATTACTTAAAATAGTTATTTATTACTGTTACTTTGAAATTTTCTCTTTCTTGTTTTATATGTCATGTCATAAAAATTATTTATGCTTATCTTCACAGAAGATACTCCCAAGGTAACTGGCAAGTAGTTATCATTGAGTAAAATTCAGTAAGGAATAACCTATTTAATTTTTCCTTGATCATGGAACGTCTCCTGCCCTATGTGTTTAGTTTCTACATTAGTGGGACAACACCCTGGGTTACAACTTTCAATTGAGGATAGAATTGGTCGGAATGACCGTACTAAAATGAAGAAGAATTCAAAAGCCTTTTTCATTTAAATCCCTACAACCTAATTCTTCAGACTGTAGGACAGAATCAGAACGGAGTCAGAACAAAATCATAATTTCACCAGAAACCAGATCCAGAGAGGCTCATTGTGTTAACTTCACAGAAATGCAACTTTTACAGCATCCTCATTGTCAGAGTGAGCAAAGGCATAACGTACCAAACTATTAAATAGTTTCGACTTCCATTTCAAAGTGTGGCACAAGCTTTACAAGTGTATCCAAGTATTATATTTGAAATAAATTACATGTTTAAATTCTGCCTAGAGAATTGAAACAGTGACAATCTCTACTAACCACTTGCAGTACTGAGGTAAGAGCAATGAAATAAAATAGGCAGCCTGGGGTGATTATTGACATATTGAATGTCAATTCAATATGTCAATATTGACATGCAGGAGAATATTGACATACAGGAGAATATTGACATGCATTCATAACAGTGTCCATCAAAGTAGCACAGGCCACTGCTCTACTGGATTACTGAAGGAGTAATATACTCTTATTGCAATAATAGTATGTACAAAATTCATGCATGGATAAAAAGTAACTCCTATGAAACTGCTGTTAAGTGCATCGTGTAGCTTAGAGACAAGAAACTGTGTTTTGGCTGTGTTTTGTATCAGCAGGTAGCAGGGATACGTGTAATGCCATTGCTCCTGGGAGAAGGTTGTAAGGATACAAGGAAAACATCAAAGGTGTTGGTGGTTTTGATAGGTATTGGCAGGAGAATGGCTAGGTTAAATGTTTCTTTTTCTGCTGTGAGGTTATTTCTATACATTTGTATGTTTAAAATCATGGATATTAATTTAATTAAGGTTTGATTTTTTTTTTAAGTTCTGGCTATTTAAATCATCTTCTCTGCTACGAGCAAGAATGTGAGCGTTGTCTCTTTATGAACTAGTATGTACAAGACTTCCACAAAAATAGATCAAAGAAGTTCCCAAGAGTTTTCATTACTCTGATAAGGAGCTAGGAGGAGAGGAAAGGGGTGAACCTCTGGCATATTTAGGGCCACAAAGATGATCAAAGGACTGGGAAGTCCGCCACATGAGGAAAGGCTGAGAAGTGGGTCTGTTCAGCCTTGAGAAAAGAAGTCTTAGGTGGGACCTTGTCACCATGTTCCAGAATTTAAAGAGGGGCTACAAAGAAGATGGAGACTCCCTTTTTACAAAGAGTCACAGGGAAAGGATGAGGGGTAATGGGTACAAGCTATTCCTGGGGACATAAAAGCAAAATTTTTCACAAGGAACATCAGCTGTTGGAATTATCTCCCCAGGGAAGTGGTGGATTCCCCAACACTGGACACTTCTAAGATTCACCTGGACAGGGTGATGGGCCATCTTGTCTAGACCCTGCTTTGCCCAAGAGAGCTTGGACCTTGACGTCCCTTCCAACCTGGTATTCTATGATTCTATGAACATCCTTGCACAACTGCTCAGAATTCATTGCTTGGAGCTTTTGGAATTTATCTGTGTTTGACTTGACTTACAGCAATGGTCACAATCTTAAATAAATTTTACAGATAGAAAAACCTATGAAATGGGATTTCAAAACCTCATTTACTAATGTCCCTAGATAAAAATACCTATTTATTCATAAGGTCCTCTCTGCCTTGTAGCAGGGTGAAACTGGTGATATATTTAGCACTTTCACCAGCATTTCTCTCTTCAGCTGAGTTTACAGCAGAGAGTTGATGAACAGTTTACTACATGGATTTATGCAAAAAGGATCCAGACTCCAATTCTAACTACTGGCAAGTCTGTCTCATCAAAAATTAGGGAAGGATAAAACAAAACCCCAAGAAATTTAGGTCAAGTCACTCATGGTAAAAAGAAAAAAATGTTTCATGTGCTACCACTGCTACTCTTTATGTCTTGAACTTCATATGTCTGCCTTCAATGTTTCATGCAACTTTCACCCTGAATCATCTATATACCTTTTTGTTCTATTTCCAATGGAATCTGGATATTTTGTCACTTTCAAACATCAAGATGGGACATGGGTATAGTATTTTGACTAACCTGATCTCCACAACAAGGTGACCTGCTTAGTGGATGAGTTGTTTACCTGGACTTTAGTAAAGCTTTTGCCACCATTTCCCATCATTCTCCTGGAGAAACTGGTTGCTCATGGCTTGGCTGGGCAATTTTTTATCCACACTTCACTGGATAAAATGTTGATGGGTTGGCCAGGCCCAAAGAGTGGTGGTGAGTGGAGATAAATGCAGCTGATGGCCGATCACAAGTGGTGTTCCCCAGGGATCAGTACTGGGGCCAGTTCTCTTTAAAATCTTTATCAATGATCTGGATGACGGGATTGATGGGATCAATAAAATTGTAGATGACACCAGATTGTTGATATGCTTGAGGGTAGGGAGGCTCTACAGAGGGACTTGGACAGGCTGAATTGATGGGCCAAGGTCAGCGGGATGAGGTTCAACAAGGCCAAGTGCTGGGTCCTGCACTTGAGTCGCAGCAACCCCACACAATGCTATAGACATGAGGAAGAGTGGCTGGAAAGCTGCCTGACAGAAATGGATCTGGGCGTGTTGGCTGACAGCTGAATATGAGCCAGCAGTGTGCCCAGGTGGCCAAGAAGGCCAACGGCATCCTGGCTTGTATCAGCGATAGTGTGGCCAGCAGGACTAGGGAAGTGATTGTCCCCCTGTCATTGGCAATGGTGAAGCCGCGCCTCGAGCACTGTGTGCAGTTTTGGGCCCCTCACAAAAAGAAGGGCACTGAGGTGCTGGGGTGCGTCCAAAGAAGGGCAATAAAGCTGGTTAAGGGTCTATAGAACAAGTCTTAGGAGGAGCAGCTGAGGGATCTGGGATTGTTTCGCCTGGAGAAAACAAGGCTCCAGGAGACCTTCTTGCTCTCTAGAACTACCTGAAAGGAGGTTGTAGCGAGGTGAGGGTCAGTCTGTTCTCTCAAGTAACAAGCAATAGGACAAGAGGAAACGGCCACAAGTTGCACCAGGGGAGGTTTAGGTTGAGTATTAGGAAAAATCTATTCACAGGAAGGGTTGTAAAGCACTGGAACAGGCTGCCCAGGGAAGTGGTTGATAAAAGATGTGCAGATGGGCACATAGGGACATGGTTTAGTGGTGGACTTTGCAGTGCTGGGTTAACTGTTGGACTCGATGATCTTAAGGGTCTTTTCCAACCAGAATGATTCTATGGTTTTTAGACTGATGTTGACCTGGAAAAAACTTAGTGATAAACATGAAGGAACAAATGAACTGGATTCAAAGCCAGTGCATGAAAATTAATAACAAAGATAAACTGAGTAATACCTTACATTATGCTTCTACTGCAGCTATACATCACATTCATTCTGTGAAACATGCACTTGCAAAAAGTGCAATATTTGAATGAGAATAAGACTAGATTCTCTGAAAAATGTTAAAAAATTCTAATCACATGCAAAAACTAGTGCCAGCCAATTTAACACAGATTTTATGAAAACAAATAAAACAATGAGAAACTTCATTTTTGTTCAAACAGAATGTTAGTTTTGGAGCTCTATTGTTGACACATGCATATCAAGCTTTTTTTGAAGTTATTTTGGTTTTTATATCATTTAAATGTTTATGTTTTGCATATTTAAATGCTGGTTGTAAACCAGTCATGGTTACTGCTGCTTAAGTGGTGTTTGCTAGCTCACTGAGTCTGGTCTATCACAGACAGATTATTTGGTGTCCTTCACAAAAAAGTTGCAAAGGAGGGAAGAAAGTATCTCCAAAGCAAAGAAGGTAAGACTTTACAGAGTCTGAAAAGTAGAAAAATTGGAATGTCCCATCCCTCTTTTCCTATGTTGTCTGCCATGCCTTTCCATGGAAGTCCGCAGTGCTTTTGTCTCCAGAAGAACCGTACTTCTGTATTTACAGGAGGACCATGCACCTGGTCATCGATCTGTTGATTCAGTTTTGAAAAACTGTACGTTAACTATTCTAGCCAAAGCACCTTCTGGCTTTTATCTGTGAAAGAAAGATTTTGCTGTACTTTTGAGGAAGAAAAGAGATATAAAGAAATGGAATGAGAACAATGAAATAAGGATGATGAAAATACGACATAGGAGAACAGATTAAGGAGGGAATTTTCCATATTGGTTTAAACAATTTCCTACTGTACTGACAGTTCTTCTTGGTTATTTTGATGCTCCCCTTACTTTAGATTTGAATTTGTCATTTTGCTGTTCATAAATGTTTTCTGTTGGCTGGTCAAAAGTCCTACCTAAGTCCATCCAGGAGCTTGCTGTTGCATTAATTATGTGATTTGTGCTTCAGATATAAAGTTACATAGGGTCAAGCTCCACTTTTACTCACTGGATCAAAGTTTCATCTTATAAGCACTGTGAACTATAAAAAACAATTTCAGTTTACTTTTTTTTTTAAGGATGTATTGTACTATTTCCTTTTGAAATTAAAATATATGATCTAATAAATATACGCAATATAACCTAAGAATCAGCTTAGATATGAAGCTTTTTGTTGCCGGAGGTTGGATCACTTTTGTAACAGGTACGGTGTTCTTATGTCACTTTGGAGACAGCTCACACAGAGGCCTCCACGAGTGCTACACAGACTCTGCTTTTGCAAGGAAAAAGAAACAACTGCGTGGGCTCTTAGTGCCACTCTCCCAAGGAAGCATCTCCGCCTCATTCAGTTGCTCTCAGTGACTCCCTATGCCCACCACTTTGCTGTTGTGCCATTGAAAAAAGTCTGAATTTCAGTTGTTACTCCAGTGAGTGAAGAGGTGGTACTCTATGTCAAGACCATCGCCAGGCCCATGAGAGACTGATAGGTTAGGTGAGGCTCAAGTCAACAGTCACTGAAATCACAGAGCGTGAAGCATGTCCCATCCCGAAATCTCCCTGGCACAGTCACTTGGCCACCAGCCAATTGCAGTGAGACTTTCACCAACACTACAGTATAAACTGTCCTCAAGAGCAGGGAGGTTAAAATAATCTTAAGTGGTCCCTGCTTCCCTGCAAGCTTCTGCATCCAGCCTTTACTGTGCAGGTGCCAGTGAGGACACATGGGGATAGTCCTGCCTGGAGAATAGCCCAGTGCGGCTGCCCAAAGGGAAGGCAGGAGGCAGGGGAGAAGAGACTGCTCTTCAGCTGGTAAAAGAAGTGAACTTCAAATAGGTGTTATGACTTTGATAAAAGGCGCTGTCAGATCAGGGTAAGCCATCACCAGCTATTCCTCTGTGAGACAGCTTCTCTGGGAAAAACCCTTCAGATACCTCAGAGTTATCAAAATCTGGAAACTGGAGTCTGGCACCCTAAAGAGACCCACCTGCTTTCCAGCTGCTGCCCCAGAAAGGGGTCTCATCCTGACCCAGAGATTCTGTATGCTATTTGTCAGGCCTGAGCAGACATCTTGGACATCCCTCAATATCCCAGGTTTTCTAAAATACCACTACATGTCTATTTAAACCTCTGAATACTTCTATACTGTCAACTTAATTTCATATGAAAATTACATTTTTGGTGAATAAATGAGCTTTTTCTAGTTTACTGAATACAGAATAGCTCCCTACCACCAGCAGGTTGCATTTGCAATAAACTACAGCAATACCAGAAATAAAAATGATAGAGCAAAAATTTTTCTTACTGAATAGCTGGCAAATAGCAACAATTTTATGGCTTGATAACTTAGGGAAGACACGTTCTTTAGTCTCTAAGTTTCTCATTTTCAGTATTCACAAGTCAATACAACCAAGATGTCAAGCACCTTAAAGAAACCAGTCTATTTTTATCTATCTACATCGTTACTCAGTGACAGATTTTATCTTCTGTGCTGCGGGTTGCAAAGTTTCTCTTCATTGTGTTTATACGTGACTGCAAGCTACAGAATGTAATAAAAATGCAGCTTGCTGAAAATGTTATGTTTATTCGGGCAATAAAAAAGTGAAGATTAAATATTTTAGTTAAATATGCTTCTGTGTTTTGTTACAAAAGCTGTCAGATAAAAAGGCTTAAAGAAACAAGCCGTCCAGTGCATTTGCAAAGTTTTGCTGAGTCTTTAATTTTTAATGCTTCCTGTGTATAAGATGAAGAAGCAGCGAGATAAACAGAACAATCCCAGCTTGCACTTTGATCAGGAAAATGTCAGCCTGGCAGGTACAAGGAAAACAAATGACACCAATGATTAATCTGTCCTCACCACTCCCGTATAAGCAACTAGTGCTGATTTTCCATCCTAAGGAGAGAAACGAACAAATATCAAATGCCACAAATCCCTCCAAAAATCCTCAGAGATGTGCTTCCCTTCACTGGGGAAGGACAAAACACAAGAGACCAGTACCAAAACGGGACGATTGTAGCTCCTCTAACGTCCTCTGGTAAGATGTTTTTTGTATTAAAAGTATGTTGCTCACAAATGTAACTCAGTCTTTTCCCTGCTGAAAGATGTTCCTTGCTACATCTATTTCTCTGCATTTTTAGCTTAGCACCTTCCCATCACAGAGCATGAACCACTCCTACACCCCCAAGGGCTTCCTATCTTCCCAGGTGCTACTTAGTTTGGATAGCCTGGAGGGATCTGGCCCCAGAACGATGAAAGAAAGTCTAGTTTCAAAGTTTCTCGGACTGCTAACACAATGGAACATTTTCTCCCATAAATGACTCAATATTTTTACTTTCAAATAGCACGGGACTGGAAGACTAGAGAAAAGCTCAATTCAAGAAATCTGTGCTGACAACCCTTTCAAACCACAGAGGGCAATAAAGTACACAGGAAATATGCTGAAATTACCTTGCAGGAGTCAGTTATCTGCTAATCTGTTAGGTTAAAAATAGCTACGTATGGAAATAATTTGGAGAGATGGTGACAAGCCAAAATCTAGTTGGTCTTGGTGGGAGATCTTTCTGACTAAAGGCCAAGTAGGTTGGGAACATTTGTACACAAAATGCAATGTATTTATTCATTAATGGATGGGAGTTTTAAAACTGATCATGAATTAAAAAAACAAGACAATGTGCAAAAGCTACCTGGGGCACACTTGTGTACTGGATTTACAGATATGAGTCAAACAATGCCACACACTTTGGTGTTATCAAACCTAGATCAATGTACGCCAAAAAAGTAAAGTGTATTAAACTCTACATTTTAGGAGGTCTTAGTATCTAGTTCTAGTCTATATCTGGAATAAGGAGGGTTTATAAATTAGGTTTTTAGATTTTTCAGACACGCTGATCCACTGTTCCAGTTTCCACTGATGACTGGCACATCTTCCTTTTCCAGAGTTGCCCTGGGAACTGAAGCTGAACACTTTTTCTAGGTCTCCAATGCTCTAGCTGCCTTTCATGCAAAGTATCTACTGAGAAAGGGCAACTTGAACTGGTAGGAAAGGAGGGATTTTCTACAAGAAGTCTGAGTGGTGATTGTTTATCTGACTCTGAAGGGGATAAATAAAATGAATTAAGTACCCAGTCACTCCTTTTTCCACCAAAATATTTAAGACTGAATGAGCTGCCTACATGAAGTGGCATGCACTCTGGGAAAATGTAGCAGAGACTGATATTGGAGGAGCTGAGCTTTCTCCAAGCCACAAAAAGTCAGAGGGGATGCTCATGGCAACCCTGAAGACTGGGTCTGTAATAAGCCCAAGCTCTGCAGAGTGGAGTTCAGCTTCAACCTCAGCAGTTTTTACTTTTGGTTTCTAATAGGAGAATTTGGTCCCTGGAAATTTGGTCTCGGTCATTGGAAACTGACTCAGGCACTGTAGAAACACCATGTCTTTATAGCTTTCAAAGCTTGCTATATATGAATTTTCCAACTAGATGATGGCTTAGAACAGGGGTCTATCTAGAAGATACTAATAAATGCTCCCATTACTCAGTGACTATTCAACGAACTAGGTGGCTGCAATGATCAAGCAGTGACAAAGTTTTCTTTTGCACTAGGAGAGGAAACCCAAGCCTCACTCTGGATACATGCCAAAGGCTATTCATAACCAGACCACCCGCTTCTGAGAATCTCATTTTTTGAGCTGGAGAGTCAACGTGAGTTGAGCTGGGAGCTACATCACATCTTGTGTGTCGCTAGTGATGAACATCATTTATCCATGCTACCTCAAGATTCTAACTAGCTTTTGCTGCACCCCAGATTTTAGATCATAAACTTCAATAAAAGCTTAGACTATTTAAGATGGAAATTTTAACACTGTACACCAATGATTTATCAGGTAGTCAGGTCACATAACCTATCTGTTTCCTGAGTTCCTGTTGTGAATAAATCCAGGATTTAATTTCCATACAAAGCTGTAGTTGCTGGGCATTACCCTTGCCAGAAAGCTCTGACTGGAGTATTTGAGGACACGTTTTTTGTTTGGCTGTGTTCACACACATTTTCCTATTAATTGGAATGAAAAGCGTATTTTTTCCAATGTTAGCTTTGCTCTAGTTCTGCCACCTCTAATTAATAGTCAGTTAGAATATTTCTGAAAGAGAGAAAAACCATTAAGCTTGAATCTTCAGTCAGGAAGAGAAAATTCAAAGAAATTGTGATTTGGCTATTTTTAGATGGGTTTTTCAAGCAGACAAATGAAAAAATCATTAATATTCCAGATTTTCTTATCCATTTTTCTAGTCAGGCTAATGCTTGCTTCTTATAACTCTGATTAGTCTACTGGGACTTCTGCTTGTGATTAACTTCTGAAGTAGTTATCAGATGGCATGTCTTACCCTCTAGAAGTAGTTATACACAGGGTTAATTTTTTTTTTTTAATTATGCATGGCTAGAATAAACTAATATGTTGCTTTTTAGTGTCCAGCTCAATGAGGCAGTGAGTTTGCACACATTCACTTCATTAGGAGTGGAAGAGGCACAGCATGAACGGACAGACATTGAGCTTACTGGCTCAAGCTCTAAATAAGTAAGCTACACTTCCAGGTTTTTATTTTGGCAGTTCATGTAAAATGTATGAGTACTGCACTCTTGCAAATACCCGAATGGCAAAGATAACAGCTTCGCTGGAGAAGCACAGCTTTCTCCCCATTGATCTCTCCATTGACTGCCTGAACAAAACAGATTTTTTTCCCCCCGTGGGATCTCAGTGAATACTTTTGGTTGAAATTTCTCTTCATGATGGCTCACCTTCCAGTAAGTAGTCTTGTGGTGTGTGTCTGAGGTCGGGTTTCGAGGTTTACCTTCTTTCCTGGTTTGTGCTTTCCTTCACATTTTGAAGCTGTCCACATTGCACAGACTATTTAACTGTTTAGCCAGGGAAAAGGAGCATATTACCCAATGTCTTGATGCACATCTGATCAGACATCTAGCTGGGCTGCGGTATGAACAAGCAAGCAGGTATGACCATAATGAATTGAGTGCCAAGTGGATCAGCCACCTAGCATGTCCTGCAGCATGGCTACATCCACCATCAGAGGGACTGATGGAGAAATCAAGCTTCTCCTCCCTCCAGGGTCAATGTCCCCTTGCTGCAATGTTGGGCAACAGCTCTAACACCTCCTCTTTGCAGACTCTGTGAGTGCTGCTTTTGTTTAAAATGCCTGAAATGGAAATGAAATCTTCCTCCTGCCCAGGAGGTTTCACTCAACCCAAATTTCTATGTCTTCTGTTGTTACTATCGGAAATACTTTGAAGTGATCTGCATTGGCCAGTTAGTTACATTTTGGGACTAAGTAGCTGGGATGCACAGCTCCTGCCTGCAGGATGGGTTTGTAATCATGACAGTACTGGGGCTCAGCTTCAAGGAACATGGGGAGAAATATTACAGCTCTTTAAAATATTTTCAAACTATCCTAGAATCAACATTTAACAATAACTTAAATATGACTCCCCAGTATGTCTCCAGATAACTCTTGCCTACCTAATTTAATGCTAGACATTAATATAGTTTAAGTCATTAGCATCTTTTACTAATATGTTTTCTGCTTCAAAAACTTGGATTATTTTTTTTAAAATTCAGGCTATTTCCAAATGCTGATATGCTGAAAATACCCACATTTGGCACGGGACATGGAACCCTCTCTTGGTACAACAACATGAAAAACATTCACAGAATCACAGAATAGTAGGGGTTGGAAGGGACCTCTGAGGATCATCTAGTCCAAATCAGGTTCACCTAGATCAGGTTGCCCAGGATCGTGTCCAGGTAGGTTTTGAAAGTCTCCAGAGAAGGAGACCCCACAACCTCTCTGGGCAGCCTGTTCCGGTGCTCAGCCACCCTCACAGTAAAGAAGTTTTTGCTTATGTTTAGGTGGAACTTCCCATGTTCTAGTTTGTGCCTTGTCCTGTTGCTGGACACCACTGAGAAGAAAATGGCCCCATCCTCTTGATACCCGCCCTTGAGATATTTATAAGCATTGATAAGATCCCCTCTCAGTCTTCTTTTCTCCAGGCTAAACAGACCCAGGTGTCTCAGCTTTGCCTTGTAAAAATCTTCAGATCATTCACAAAATCAATTTTGATTGTATCCAAACAAGTATTACAACACTTCTCACACAGAGCTTTACAGTTTTAATAGTCAACCATCTTGGCAAGCCTTTTCCTACTGGAAATTTGCTTCAAAAGTGGAAGAATTGCTACATATGTTGAAGAATTTAAACACAAATTGTAACTTCATCTAGATAGGAAGAATACAGGATACATATTCAAATAATATACAGTGTAAAGAAAATGTCACAATTTTCACTTACTTTCTTTGTTTTGTCCATTGCCTTCACTATAGTTATGTTCAAGTCTTCCAGGACAGATAGAACATGTTCATACTCTCCTAAGTGCTGGGAAAAATATTCTAAAAGAAGAGAAAAACCCACATCACTTGTTAATGACCTGAAAAATCAGCATTTCATTAAAGATCAATGTTATCAAGTCTTAATTCAGTTACGGTACTATTAACTATCTGAATATACAAAATGAACAAGAGTTACAATGAAAAGGATTATTTTCCTTTCAAATTTTGTATTATTTCCCCTCCAAATCATTCCTGGAGTACCTCAAATATGAAAATCAATGTTCCAAAACGTTTTCTTTCAATAAATGAGTAGCCAAATTGACAAACATTTAAAATACCAATTTGAAAGCTGAAACAGACCTATTTTTGAAAGAACGAAAGAAAATTATGTTAAAGCTAGAAACTGCATTAGAAAAGGCATTTAGACATCAGATCAACCAGAAGAGCATGAGAAACAACATCTAAATGGCAGAGAGGAAGAACAAGATTTTTATATGATTTTGGTGAGATGCTCAACCAGCAGAAGTCGTCATAGCCCAATTCCCTTCAGCTGAGTCTCTTGTCTTACATGAATAAGCCACCGGCTGAGGTGCCTCTGAGTAGGTTTTTGGCCACGGGTAGAGCCACCCTGTGGGTGAGTAAATGAGATGGCATTCAACTTGACAGTATTTTTAACGTTTATAGGACTTCAACATTGTTGACCACTGGCAAAATTTATCAGTTTACCATCTTTCCCTCAGAAATAGGCTGGTTTTGACAAGTAGAACTGTTTTTTTTGACATTTTGTGGGAGGACTTGCAGGAGGTTTCTGTGAATTATTTTCTGCTGCAAGCAGCATTCCTAAATGAGGTGCTGTAAGCTTAGCTGGAGAGCAAACTGGGTTTTGGGGAAATGACTCACAGCCCAGAACGGGGTATGAAATGGGCAAGAGGGTCAAATTCTAGACATTGCAGGAGTTTTTTGTGATGAAGGATGATAGAAGCTGTCAAACTGCTGTTCTGACTGTCTCAAGTTAGAGGAAAATAATGAATTTCCCTCCAGTGGGTTACTAATATGCCAATCTCTTTCAAAATTGCTGAAGCATTCATACCTCTAAAAGTGATCAACTAACTTGAAAAAATATCTCACATGAAAGGGAAATAAGATAAAAATTATCTATCTATCTACGTATCTATCTTTACATCAAAACAGGTCTTGAAGTCTGGATAATGTAAAATGTTAATTAGGAAAAATATTTTCAAAGTAATTTCTGTATGTAATGGATGACAGAGTCTGAAAATATTATAATCCATCTGCATTTCCCAGGAGTTCTTTCAGTGGAAATTATTTTCTGTTTGAGCTACAAAGATTGAACAGAAAAAAAAAAAAAAATCACATGGTATATCCACTTGCACAGGGTTGCTGCAGGCATAGATTATGTTCTTGTCCAAAAAAGAACTTACCGCAGAGCTCCTCAGTGTCAAGATTGCTGGAAAGATAAGAGTATAGAAGGTTAATGAGCTTAGTAATGTTTTTTGTTGGATTGGTAAAGAGTAGGACCCAAGGATTAGCCTGACTGGGACATAAAGCCTCCCTGCCTGGGTTGTAGCAGGAGATGTGAGTGCCTGGCCCTTGCTGGCCTTCCTCTGCTGCCTTAGGGAGCCTTTACCCAAGCTGAAGGAAGGAAGGTGCCAACAGGAACGTGACCAGGAAGGGAAGTTGCACCTGCAGCACAGTTACAGCCTTTCTGAACCTGGCTGCAAGTGCAGTCTCACTTCCCGATCATGTTCCCACTGGCACCTTCCTACTCACTGACAACCCTCTTTGAAGTTCCTCACCAAGCCTTTGAGCATTATTGTGCAGAGTCACCGCTCCTCAGGCTTTACACATTTGGTCCCAGCGCTGGCAGAAATCCATCTATTCACCAGAAATTGTTCTTTCCCCCACCCTTCTGCTTGTACTTCTCTTCTGTCAAAAAACATTTGACCTACAGTTCAATTCTGCAAGTTAGCATATTGACTTTCTTCCAAGAAGAAGAATAAAGTGATTATTAAAGAAACTTAAAAGCATTAATGTCCTTTGTGAACCTTGCTGAAGGCTGAATATTGAATGGCTGATTGCACTTAGGATTTTTTCACTTATCTTTTTAATGGGATTTTTTAAATTGACCTTTTAATAAAATGATGACACAGTATTATCTTAAAGTCACTTTCACCAATGCTAACTTCCATACATCTGGCTTTTATTTCATGACAGGGAGAAATAGAAATTGCAGGATCCTGGGATGTCACAAACTTGCATGCTCAGGGCTACAAAAACTTCTGAATGCTTTTAATTGAAGATGTAAATGAGATTTTCCCACAACTTTTAGTAACTGAAGGTGACCTTATCTGCATCTGAACAGGCCAAGTTGGATGGCTGCAAATGAGTCTGGCATCTGATTTTTCCAATGACTTCGGTGGCAGACACAATGAAACTCACAGTCGGTAAGAATTGGTGCAGAAGCTGAGAAACTTAACCCTTAGGTCAACAAACCACGTGACAGGAAAACGTGCCTGTGACTCCTTAAGGCTGTTCACCACAGATCACTATGGCATTGATGATCCAATGTGTCCTACCAAGCACTTCTGCAGTTCAGTAGTCATTTTTGGAACGGTCTAGACATTCACTCCTTGAATGCAAACTGAAAGTCTGAAAGCTGGAAAATTGCCTGAATCAAAAAGCAGTGACTGAAAATGATGATGTTAAATGTCAGAAGTCTGCTGTTATGATGCCTGCTCTTTGTCCCTGCATTTTCTGCCCCTTCACATCACCTGTCCTAATGCCTTCTCTTCGTAAAAGACATTTCTGCATTTCTTAATGCATAGCTTGATAACTGTGTTTAAAACATGGTTAGCCAGTCAAATTCACTCTCTCTTTTCAAATTTCATATTAAATTTGTTCTGGTCCTTGTTCTTCTGCAGTAGCCTCAGCAGTGTGCTAGCAATATAGTAAGGGAGTGGCTCGGAGGCTTTCAGCATTGCTGTCATCAGAACATCCCTGTTAGTTCTACTGACATGAGTGACACAGCTGCAAATGAACTATGAGTGAAAACAGAAAAGTATTTAGGTGCTGAATTCATCTTCAGTTAGAACTGGGCACCTGAATAATGAGAAAAATATTGTCTGGATTAATGCAGCAGTTTTCAGGATGCCTGTGACATAACATAGAAATGACATAAAAAGCATCTATTTCAGTCTAGCAGACTCATAGTGTTTCCTTCTCTATTATAAATGTCCTCTGAGGCACCACTGTTCTTGGCATCCTACTTGAAGGGAATGCTGTTCTAGGCAGGGAAACTATAATTTTGTGTCATTGATTATTTCATTCTCTCGGGAAAAAAATAACATGCTGCTTCAAACACAATTGTGAACAAACCTGGAAAGTCTTTTTTCTGTATACAAACAATTCTGAGCTCCCTGCAGGATGCTACAGAAACAATTAAAGGATTTTGGAATGTATTTCACAGTACTGGAGTGAGGTGCACACCAAAGGGCTGTTTCTGCAAGGCAGTATCAGGTTTAGAGGAGGCACCTGTTCCTCATTTCAGAGGGTACGTATGCCAAGGATGCTTCTGTTTAGACCTATAATTTGGCAATGCTGAACATGTTATTTGCAATACTCACTGGATGATTCACACACAGGCGCCAGCACTCCACTCATGATAAGCACCCGAAGCATGGGGTGCAGCCAAGCGCATTCACGTTACGTCAGCACCATCATTTTTAAAATTCTGCTCTTAGTTCACTTTCTGACTACGTTTTACATGTCTGACTTCGTGTCTAAAATGTTCTTTACCTAGTAACACGAGATATTTCTAAAGTACTATTACTTGCAAAGTTGATCATACCTGTTCTCAGTGACAGAAACATAAGCAAATTCCCTTGAATGAACTGTGGCAAAAATACCTATTTGTGGTACCTCTGGAAATGGCTCAAAATGCAGAAGTGCTCTTGCTCTGACCACCGCAGTCAGCTGTGAACAGAGGCCAGCCAGGAAGAAGGTTAAAGCTACTCCACCCATCCACTGGTGTGAATCCACCGACCCACAGTCCCATCCGCTGACCTGACACATACCAATCGCTGGTACAAAAGGCAACTCTAAGCAGAGGTACCAGCAGAAGATCTGCATATTTTTCCTGGACCCCAAGAAGAGGCAACTCTTCGGTACAGGAATTATACATAAAGTATGGACTCTGGCATCTAAAATAGTTATTTCATTGAAGAATCCAATATATGAAAGACTTTATGAACTAACTTAATTAAGGAAATTCGTTGCCATGACTATCACAGCTGGATAGCTTTCTTCTTCAGATCTCTCTTCATTCTCAGATGTGAGAAGGATTTACTTCAGAGGCTTGAACCTACTCTTTTTTGGGTCCCATCTGCACGTCTTTTTGCTAAATTTAGTTTTGAGGAGGAAAGTTTGAGGCTGGTATCTCCTATTGCTAAGTAGAAGGATATAATTTGTGACTGAAAGGAATTAAGCGTTACTTAGACTGTGTAACTGAATAGTCATCCGTGGACAATCTCAGCCAAAACCCTGTAAGCTCTTTGCAACAAGGAAGCCTGCATACCATCCCGTTTTAAGTAAGCAAAATGATGTAAGTGCCTCACCACAGCAGAGAGTGTTGTGCAAAGGAGTCTTATGTGTGTGCTGCCATTTCAAGGATGCTCTGCTTCGCAGCTCCTTTGCAACAACAGATATTTAAATTCTGGTTTGTTCAAGGTTTCTCATCAGTGGAGGCAAAACTGCCTTTTGCCATCAGTAGGATGTGGTGTTGGGACAAGCCCAGACATTGGCCTCTTGCCACAGAAAAGGGCAAGGAGGAAGAAGGGGCAAAAGTGGGACAGAGCTCCTGGGGCTGCTCCTTGGAGAACCAAGCTTTTTGCTGCCCGGAGGACACTGCTGCTCTTCATCCCCTGGGCTAGCTGGACTGTGCAGCCTCTGGACCTTCAAAGGTAGCATCCAGTTTGGTGTTCTGGGCTCTGACATGGGCAGTGGGGTCCCAAGTGTTTTAATGGCCCACATTTTGCTGCACTGAATAATTTAGTTTGCTTATGCTTAGCTCCAGGCCAAGTGATAACTTCAGAATCATCACTTACTGCTTTGTGTGTGGCAGGACCACAGGAGAGAATAAAGGGGTTTTTTTCTGCCTAAAACTTGCCTGAAAAAACCCGACCTACCCCTCCGCATTAGACAATGATTCACAGGGATGCAATGACTGACTACACAACTGGCTAGCCGCCTTAATCATCCCAGCTATAGCAGTGTCTGTGTTGCTAAAAGAGTCTAAAAAAATATTATTAAAAGTTACGGTGCATGCTAAAATCTGTAGAGAACTGCATAAGGGCTGCAGAGCTATTTTTTAGCCAAGTCTGAATGTCACCAACCTCAACGAGGAGATGAGAAGCAACATCATGGTGGCTCTTTTGCCACAAGGAGCAAATTTCAGAGTTTTCACCCTGTAGAAGATGACAATGTTCCAATTTCTGTTTTTGTCCCAAAATGCTTTTTTAAAAAACTGAGATTAAATTAGTTATCATTACACAGAAAAAAATGTTTATTTTGGTTTATTAGACTCCTTGGAAATGCATATGTTGGTAGAGATACCAAAGCTGCTGTGGTTCTCTGAGAAACCCAGAATATGGAAGGGACTAGGCCCCCAAATTACACCTGCTATCATGCAGTGAGCTCGCTGCTAGGAAGCCAGTGTTATCTTCTGAAGAACTGAACTGAAATGAATTGAAACATTCTAGGTCAGCGCCATTTAGATCAATGCAATTGAAACTACTCATTACCATTTGATTTTCCTAGTGTGAATGATTCTCATTTTTTCTGCAGAAAGCTGAATTTCCTATTAAAAATAACTATTCATATGGAAAATTTTCAAGAAACTCCATTTGCAGCTTGTCTGTCTGATCAGTACATTAGGACCGTGTAAATCATTCTCAGTGAAATTGTTTTGTTCGGTCATGAAATACTGAACTGTATAATCAGCTCATTCTGAGCAGTGTCTGGCCTTTCTCTCTCTCTTTTTCACACTGATTTCTGTAGCTATTGTCTTGAAAAGTCTGAGAGTTAAAGCCAATAGCTGCAACTACATCTCTTAAATAGTAGCACACACACCTTTCTGATGTCAGTGCTGCATCATGTGTCTGAAATTCTTATTTAATTGAAAAGATCTAGTTTTGAAAAAAATGGTCAAATCTCAATGTATTATGTTCCCCCTGTGATTTTTTGCATTCAATAATTCCTGTTTAGAAAAAACACTTTTCACTCACCTGCAGTTCACCTAATTAAAGAGCCTGTCTGTATCTCATGCTATTTTAAAGAAATCTTTTTCTTCCCTCATTGTACTTAGAAGTTCATTTTTTTCCCTGTGTCCTTGTATTGAACTGTGATAAACCAGCAATAGCCTGAGACTAAAATATGCCTTTCAGCTGAAACAAAAGAAAACCATCCAAGGCACAGATAATTACTATGCTGAGACTACTATTAAACTACTGAGGATTTGTCATTATTATCTTTACAACCAGAGCCTTGAAGGAAGCACGATGGTCCAATATAACATGCATTTCATTTGAGTTTCAGTGCACAGTACTGGGCTGCAGGCCAATGCCGTTGGATGGGTTCCCATAATTGCAAGGACAATGCTAACCAGCCTCTTGCTCTCAGACATCAAACTCGCATCCTTTTGGAGTTTGCTCTTAGGGCAGATGATCTCAGCATTTCTCTTTTGGCCCAAGGGAGGAACTAGGGCGCTGCTAATGAACACCTGGGTAGGTGGGAGGTGGATTCACTTTGAGGCAGAGTCCTAAATGCAGGTGGCCATAGGCACACTAGGTGTCCAACCTCTCCTGCCAGGCAAAGGAGCCCCAGTGTATTCAATGGAGTTGGGTTTTTTTCAGTAGACCAGCCATCAGGAGCCTGAGTAATGGGATATAACACAGGCATCTAGCGTTGCCTCAGAGGTTCTAGCATTCCTCCCACCACCCACGTCCTGCTTGCTTCTCCTGTGTCATCCTGTCCACGTTGGGCTGATGTCTCAGGTGGGAGCATCTTA
>JAVSBS010011200.1:0-75048 GCA_033124195.1 Coracias cyanogaster
AGCGCGCTCGTCGCCTCGTCGAGCACCAGCACCGGAGCGTCCTTCAGGATCACCCGCGCCAGCGCGATCCGCTGCCGCTGCCCGCCCGAGAGCTTGACCCCGCGCTCGCCGATCACCGTGTCGAGCCCGTCCGGCAGGTCGCGCAGGAAGTCGGCGGCGTTGGCGGCGGCTGCCCGGGGTCCTCGGCCCCGCCGCCGGCCTTGGCGCTGCGTCGGGTTCGCAAAGGCCGTGAGGGCTGCGCGCCCGTTGTTTTTTATTCAGCCCGCTCGCTGAATCAAAACCAAGTTGAGGTGTTAAAAGCGTTACGGAAATAGGCCTGCGACTGCCCTGGCTCGGGAACAGAGACAGTACTTAGAGGGGAAAGAGGCCTCACAAATGGCCCAGCGACATGAAAAGCCTGGAAGGCTCCTGCAGTCAAGAGCGGGATCCAAAACCTGTAGGGTACCAGGCTTTCTCCATGCTCGTGCTCAAGGACGAATTAGAGAGTTTAGTTTCCTCAAAATTTGGCTGTGCCAGGAATTAGAAGGCACTGACAGCGCTTGTTGGGGGCTTGTGTTTCTGCATCTCCTGTGCTTTAGGATTTTCACGTATTTCTTGTCTTGGCATTTCAGTATCTGTATTGCTGTGCTTCAGCTTTTCAAAATTTCATTTCTTTCAAAAGTTTTAACTGCCAATATTTCTACATTTTTGCCTGCCTGCTTCTCCAAGCCTCCCAGCGGAAGGAAGCTGTGCAGTAGCTTCAAGCTATGTTCAGGTAGAAAAAACACAAATGCTACCCTGTAAGTGATAAGCATCATTTTCCACAGCCTCTTGACCACATGTTGGGCACGCTGCCAGAGTGTAAGACCTGCACAGAGATGCCAGCCCAGGCACTGCAAGTGCCTCCTCACCTTTCTAGACACAGAGCGTGAGGACTCAAGTACATCTGCTCCATAGATAGCCGAAAGGCCTCTTTTAAAAAACAAGGAACAAGAAATGAAGCTTTTGGATGTCTTCTTGCCTGAACTTAAATGTACCAGCCACTTTAATGCATTTATTCTTAGAACAATCTGAAGCGTTGCTACTCCCCTCTGGTACAGGAAGAAAAAAAAAGAAAAAAGACAGGAGATTAAATCTCTTGCGCAAAGCTAAAGAGATAGCAAAGCCAGGAAATGAACTCAGATTTCCTGAGTCAGGCGTCATTGCTTTAACCACACAATCATCCTCCCTTTCAGTCATTCTCGGCTTCTGAGCATTAATGATGTAAATATCAACTGCATTAGTATAGATCTGACTTTTCACCACTTTGCTCACCAGAAGAACTTCACTGTTGCCACTGAAATTTCTGCCAGCTAACTTTCTTCTCTATTTCCTTCCAAAAAGTAAAAGAAATTATAAATTACGTTACAGACTTAACTGGGAAGGTGAAATGATATTAGAGACTTACTGGGGAAGTCTTACATTTCCTGCTGCCTTTCTGCAGGCAGGGTTTTCTTCAACCCCGATACATTAAGCAGCAGCTCACAAAGCAATTGTGGAGCTTCCGTGGTGCTTCTCTCAGGCAGGTAACCAGATGCACAGTGAGCAAGATCAAGGAACAAATAATTCCCTGTCATTATACTTTTCAGCTAGAGCTGAGAGAGGACTTGGAACACTTGTCACCAACACAAAGGAGGCACATAACTGACCTGGAAGTGGTGGTATAACCAGCTCATACTTTTATTATCTGGAAATTATGATGAAACATAACTCTAAAAGAAAACTACAATATGTAAAAGAAGAAAGCAACTTTGAGATATTTTAGGATGGATTTGAGAGCCCCCACTATCAGTTTAGATGTTTACCAAATTTCCACAATGCTTATATTGCCTCAAGTTTAAGATCCAGCCTTAAGGAAGAATTCATAGTTTTTGAAAAATAACTTAAAAGAGAGAAGTATTAAATGCACAAATCCACCTTCTGACTACATAACTTAAAATACAGTCTTAACAGTCCTGCTGACAGACAACAGACTAAGATAAGTTATGATCAAGTGCAGTATCTTTTCTTATCAGTTTAATATTTGATATGTCTTCAGCTTGTGCACTTTACAATTCCATTGGTTTTCTACTAAATTGTTTTAAATTGAATCTCTGTTACACTGGGAGATGACTAGAAGTTTGTTTTATCCCCTTGACTCACTGACCTGGCATTGCGCTGCTGCCAAAAACCAAACAGCAATGGATAACACCCAGAGAAGAGCTTACGAGCAGGATGATCACACGGTGATACTCCCACAAATATTCTCCCAGCGCCCTGCAGTCTGCAGGCCAGGGACTGTATGAGCCAAGGACACACTTTCCTACAAATCTGCTGAAGTACGAGCAGCTCAGTGCAGGGAGCATTAGGGAGGCCCGGTTGTCCTAGTAACAGCTGAACAGGTATCTGGAGAGCAGCCAGCCATAACCTGGCTGGCTTCCTTAGTTTCAACTGACTTGCTCGTAGTTAATGAGATAGATGTGAACAACTGGCCATACAGAACGAACTTTGTTGATTATTTGCAAATAAGAATGCTTTCCAGTCAGAATCTGTATCATAGACCAGCTTGAAGGGAAACCCTATTCTTTTTTTTAGCTTTGGATTGGTTTCCATTTCGTGTATTTCTGCAAACTGGAAGTGCACGTGTTTCCCTAACTCTAGTGGAAAATGAAAGAAGGGATGTTCAAATTTGTCCATGTAATAACAGAGTTCTGCAGTCTTCACAAAATCTAAACTTGATCTTTCCCATCTTCTGCATTACAATGAAGCTGAGTTAGTCTGCTTGAGTCCCCAAAGCAAGGACAATCTCCTTTCTCACCTCACTTCGTAAAAATCATCCTTCCCATGACGTCCACAAAAAAAATCCTGGTTTGGTAGCTCGTATGCTGTGACTGCTGCTAACTAATCCATTCACAATAATTTCCATTTTACTTGGTGCATCTGCTTTCTGTATTCAGATACTTTCAATTTACACTCTTGATTTTATATTATCTGATACGTGAACTGTATTTTATCTATTTGCATTGTTTCTAGTTCAAAAGGGCTAAGCAGAGGTCTTTATGGTGGTTCACCATCACCGCATCTTCTTTTGTGTACGTATGGGAAAACAAGGAGATGAGCTCAAACTCATTCTAGTGAAATACATGATAACATAGTCACATTAAAGACTAAGTCCGGTATTTTTTTTAATCTCTTGAAAAAGAATCCAAATTAAGTATTTATGCATTTGAAATCTTCTCAGGCATTAGTGATACCTCCACTCTCTAAACAATATTCAGATAATATTTAAAGAGGATACTATTTACATGAAGAACTGCTCATTACCAGGTGGTACCTGCTTTGTTATTTAAATATTGGCTCAGATGTCTACCTTGGATGTGCAAAGACACTGCTGCTATATTTGTAACTGGTGAGTGAATGATGAACTGAGCCTTCTTGCCCTTATCCTTTCAGAAAAGAGTTTTCTGGTCTTAAGTCAAACTCGACAGAACATCGCTTAAATACTTAAATATCAGCCCACTATGGCTGTTTTTAAAACTCCACAACATGTTTCTCCGTGGCTCGCCCTGCCAGCGCTCAGGGATGCTCGCAATGCATTACACTGTCTATTTGTGCTGCGATAAACACTGACTTACGCAAGCCTAAACTACTCTCATTTGTAGAGTTTCTCATGTAAATGAACAAGGGGGCAGAAAGCTTACTTCTCTGTGCCCCTCTCTCAAGGCAGGTGTACCAAATGTAAGTTAAACTCACGTAGCTGAAGATCACATGCTTGATGTTACCTGTTCTTTACTCCCGCAGTGCTGTGCTAGAAGTAGCCTGGACCAGTTCAGTAAAACCTGCCTCCGGCAATCTTTACACCTTGCTGCTGCTGTTGCCCTTTCTTCTAAGGCCTGACCACACGTGGTGCTTCAAAACACTGCATTAGTGTCAAGACCTACTTAGGTCTAAATTATTTAAACAGACTAGTTAAACTATTTAAGCAGTCTAGTTAAAGCTACTTCATAAAATACTGTGCATATTTTTTCTGCACATCTGCAGTGGCCATACTCCTACAATACATATTGCCTTTACAAACACGGAAAAGCATTTCTAGACTGTGATTAAACTCATGTCGCACATTTCTAAAATAAAAATTCGCTGTCTTTCATTCCTGTTTAAACATGTGCTCCGTGGTATCTAACTGTTAAAATGACATAGTGTATAATCTATTTCATTTAAGTATGATAGTTTCTTCATTATTTTCCATTGCAACTTGTATTCAGATAGGCTGAATGCCCAAAGGAATACAAACGCCTAACACTTCCATTAAGTCTTGGGATTTTTGAGGATTCTGAAACAAAACTCTTATTTCATCTTGATTTACAGGTATGGAAATTATTTCCTTTTGTATAATTTAAAATTATTCTAAATCAGTCCAGATAAACTTTTAAATTGCATTTTATAACCGAAAGGTTGATAATCTCAGAACTCAAAAAATAGCCTTCTACTAGTGACACTGTCATAGAAATTTACCTAATGTGTTTGGGGTTTTTTTTTTAATCTAATCTGTGAAGTCATCTTTTAGTGACACAACAGAAAAAATAACAGACTTTTGTTTCTAATAATGGCCTCCAAGTTTAACAGAATGAGAAAAGTTCACAGGAATTCAGTGAAATCTGAGTAGAGATTCAGTGAAAACATGAAAACATATTTGGCATCATATCTTTACACAAACATTGTCACAAAGGATCCTGTTTTAAATGAATGCTAATCTGAAACTGACTGATGTGGAAAATTTGTATTTTTGCTGGTTTTGTTATTTACTAACATTTCAAATACTACAGTCCTTTCATCGTAACACTTGTTATTTTGCTTGAGAAGGTTTAAGGAGTGTACAAAATTACTTTTATAAGGTAATAGTTTTGTTTCTTTAGATACTGTTTTTACCAATGACAGATAATTCTGTAATATGCTGAGAGACTATACAAGAAACCTGAGACAGAATTGTAGTTGAATCCAACTTTTCTGCCTTAGGGAAAACTCCTGTTGGCTGAGGATTATAGGGAAAAGTATATAGTAACGGAAAGTATTAAATGAGATGCTTATGCATACTATAAGGAGGCCTTATGATTAAAATAAGGTCTCTGACCAATGTAATTATCTGCTTAGCAGTGCAGGTAGATACCAGAAGTCACGGAAAAGAAAACAAAGTGAGTCTGCGATGTAGCTGTACTTCACAGAGATTTTGGGCACAGCAGCCTCACATGGTGAGGCTACAAATGCTCCTGGGGACGGGAAAGAGCAGCTCAGAGTCTTGCCTGACAGATGTGGACCGTATCCCACCTCCCTGAGCTTGGTTCATCTCTCAGCCTGCTCAGATGTACCTGCTGGCCGTGCACCACAGGACAGTCCTTGGCTGAGCAGTTAGTTCATGGAGCAGCTGCACATTGTGCAGGATTCCAGCTTTCCAGAAGCCAGCACAGGGGATACTCCCCACTTGCTCAGATGAAACATTAATTCTTTCTCATTTATCTCATCCCAGAGAGGATCCTTTTTAGAGGAATCATACGTTTTCTGAGTCTTGATTCATAGCTGAAGCAGACTACAGAAAAAAATTACCTCATATAAAGCGATGTTGTTTTGATAAATACTACTTCAATGATAGATTTTTTTAATGTGCAAAAAATTAGTTTCAATTAACTTAGAGACTTAAAGAAAAATACAAGCAGACTGCTCTGGTAGCAAACAGCACCTTCAAAATACATTTCAAGACTTCAGAAATAGTTTCATTCCATGTATATATTTGACCCTAATCTTTCATCTAAACATGTGAAAGCACCAGAAGCTAAAAAATTAAAGCTGAAATTCCATTTTTCAGTGATTAGATTACATTTTCAGTATAAATGGCAATGAAAAACAAAGCACTCAAAGATGCAGATTAAAAGATGCAATTGCTTGCCCGCTTGTGCACGTGGCAGTAACATGCACTGAGAAAAGTTTACCTTACCCAAAATGATGTGTGTGACCCATCAGTAATTAACTGAATATTTCAGAGCTCCACAAGAACATCAAGAACAGTAATAGTATATGCTCAAAATCAGTTACTTGGAAAAATAATGAAATAATATCTCAGAAAGTGTTTTATAAGGATTTTTCTCTCTTTTATACTTACTCCTTCCCTCATTTTTTTTTATTAGCTCTAGTCACTCCGGAAAGCAATGCTTATATAGGCATGTGTGTATAAATAAAAATATATAATATAAAATGTAATTTTTACATATATGCTGATATACATGTACGTGTATGTGTGTGTATACAGATACATAAACAAAGTTGTTCTAGGCATTGGGAATCATTTGGAGAATGTGAGTAACTGGATGATTCCTAAAGAGTGAGCCTGGGCTGTTGGAGACAGAGTTTAGACAGGTCAGTAGCGCCTGCTCCTCCAAGTGGGGCTGGTTAGGCTGTCTCAGCACAGGCTGGAGGATGAGCTATCAGTCAGCCGCCAGGGTCCTCCCTGAACACTGAATCTGTCTGGAAACTCTTCAAAGTCAGACATAGTTCAGTTGCAATGAGCGTTTAAGTACTTGCTTTCCTGTCAAGTAAGAGAGCTGGTTTCTCACAAAGACAAAATAGAATTTTTATTCTTACAAGCCGGTTCCTGCCTCTGATTCATGGAATTCTGAAGACATTCTCTCAGGAGATTCTGACAGTTTCCTCAAATACTGCCAGCACTGTTCTATCTAGTAAGGCACTAACCAAGGTTCCGCTGTACTTTTAAACCAGGAGATGTTGAAGTTGTTTTTCTCTGAGTTAATAATTACTAACTGTAGATACCAGCAAGTTTGGAAGAGACTGAACTGTTGTAGAAATGCATGCAATAAATGATAGTGGGTATGCTTTAGGTGGTTGTCACAAGGCTCAAGGACAAATTCGGAACAGCATGACTCTGCCCTTTTAATGGCTAAAAATATGTCTTCAGTCTACATTGTGAAATAGAAAATGCTGGCAGACAAAAAGTCACACACAAAAATATGAGTAAAACTGCTGCTCTTTCAGTCTCACTATAAAGATAGGTATGAAAAATATTTTGTGCTCTAGATCCTTTGAAATCAAGGAACTCCTGGTACTCTGCAAATGTGTATCTTCAGAATATATTTTAACAGAGTTAAGGCTACTTCTGATTTATTTTAAATAAACTGAGGTGTGGAAAGGTATCAGGATCAAACTGGCAAGCTGGTGCTGGAATCCACCATCCCTCACTGTGAGACCAGTATGTTTAAGACCATACAATACCCTGTGTGAAACTCCATCCCGTACCAAACTGGTGCAGAGAAACAACGTGAAATCCAATACACTTGAGTGTAAGAAACCTTTAACAGTTACAGCTGTGAGTAAATTAAGAAATATTTGTGGATATTGGCCTAAATGTTGATACTTAAAAACAGGGATTGTGAACAGAGGTTCAGAGGGGCTCAGAGGCGCAGAACAAGAGGACAACACAAACAAGCTGAAGGATCTCTCTTTACAGAGAATGCAGTTAAAGTGCAGAGCTAAGTCAAACTGCAGTGATGGACATAATGAAAGTATTATTAGGTAGGCACCTGGAAAGCGGTAAACCTACAAAGAATGCACGGATAGGTAGGTAAGCTTTTGGGAATGCCTGGCTTTCTCCCATCCTTTAATATAATTTTGAACTGTGTAATTGATTGCAAACATTTTTACATGTCTGTTGGGGTTTTTTATGCTACTTTTTTATAATCCATTGCAATCCTTTTTCAAGAGCAATGTGATGCTCTGGAAACATGACTCTTAAGTTGCAGGAAAAAGTGAGGACACATATTTCAGTGAATTAAATCAGCAATATAATGACAGCTGCTGGGTTTGAATATGGTGTCTATGGGTAAAAGAGGATCTTGGTGAAAGGGGGATGTTCTTCTCAGTAACTCATTTACTGAGATGATAATGGTACTACCTAAATCATGGCTTTTCCAACACATGCAGTGACATGCATTGTTGTATATTTACAGTATTTAATTGCTACTAAGTCCCCAGATTCTGCTGCTAAGTGACGTACAATGTTACACACCTTTGCATGGAATATGGTTTTCCTCATGTTCATCAGAAAGCACTTAAGGGAAAAAAGTTCTCCCTCTGGAGTCAGAATTGCTAATCGTAATTAGCTCAAGACATGCTGTGCTATCCAGAGGGAAAAGGGGTTTGGAGGCATTTTCATGATAAAAGAGATACCTCATTAGTCTTGTAAAAATCTTCAAAGATGACAACCTTCATTAATGTGAATGTTCAGCAACTGGAATTCCCTTACTGATTCCAAAATACTTCACAGGAGAGAAATTAGATGGGAAAAAAAGTTTTTATGTTAATCTTTAGGGCAGAATTCTTCACAGGTATAATCACCTAAATAAGTAACTGCACCCTTCATGCTGACAGAGATAGTGTGATACTGCACGTTTGAAGAGATGTATTTCAGTACTAAGAAAATAGTAGCATGTGCTGCTGATGCATCTAAATCATGAGCAGTATTGAAGAATCTAGCTAAGGGAAATGAGCCTTAGTTTTCCCTGGAGCTGTGCTTGTCTTATAGTCTCAATGTCCTGAAAGTCTCTTGTTTGTGGAAAACAGAGACAGCTGCAGATAAGAATATTCAGCATTATTTCTCTAGATGCAGATGACCTAGAGTGGTCCAAGGATGGGAGAAAACAGAGGGCAATGAAAGATTAGAAAGAAGGGAAAACAGAAAAATATAAAATGAAACAGAAAAAGGTTTTCCAAATTAGAAGGAGAATGCAACCTTCTTAGTAACAGAAGATCAGGTCTCATGAAATGCTGAAGAGAGAAGCAAAAAAAACAGGTCTGCCATTTTCCCGTGGAGTGGTGGAAGCCCCAACTCCGCACTCACTCTACCCTGCCTTTAATTCCTGATGTTAATACATGGGCATCCCCTGGCTGGAGAGATACAAGAGTGTCACGGGCGAGACACAATTACCATCTGTACAATTTTTACACCTGAGGCCAATTTTAAGTACTTAGCTAAATTTGTCATTTGCATATTCAGTGAATCAGTTAATATGTATGTATCAGAAGCATAACGGTGCTTAGATTAAATAGGTGTTTATAGGTATATGTGAATCTTTGTTCGTCACTGAGTGAATAGGTGCCATTTCACAAGTCCTGGAAGTCTGCTGTCATTTTAAAAGCAGAAATAAGCCTGCTTACCTGGCAGGTTTTGTGCATTAGTACCCAAGGTCATTGGCTTTTTAAAAAACCTTTAGCAAGGATCTGCAGTCTTGTGACACTTCTCGTTCTGTCCTGCTCCTCCAGTTACACATTGTGGATTCAGCATCAGCTTGGGTAATGTTTTATTTTAAATATAATTTAAATGAATTCAATCTATACACATACTTTCTGTAGATTCATGATAGATATGCAGATTTTTCCCATCCTCATAAGCTTTTGGCTTAACCACAGTGAACCTACAGAATTATTGCTTAAATTATTGTGGTCCCATAAATAAATTTTAAACATTAGGATTTTGGTTAAGGGCATATTGGAACACATTATCATTCTTCCTGGATCCTCAACAGGTCTTTATTAAAAAAATTTAAAAGTACCCAATCTCTTCCTACTGCTAAAGATCATAAAAATCACTCAGCTGCCTGCTTTCTTCACCAAGTTGTTGCACAAAAGTATGTAGAAGCCGCTGGCATGCACCAAGACTTAACAAAGGGGTCCACAGCTGATGGCAAACATCAGCTCTAGCAAGCAAAAGTTCCTTTGGAAGAAAAACAACTCAGAGGTATATTGATGGATCTTTTCAGATCTTTCCATAATTAATAATTCAGCGGAGAATGATTTGGGCCTCTAACAAATTTAGAAAGCTATAATGGTAAAGGTACCAGATTAAGAAAACTGAAAACCAAAGTCCTATATTTATACATGACTTAAAAACAGTTTTAAGAATATATTGCACTGTCAACATATCTCTCTTCTAAGGTAAGAAATCCTCTTCCGAGGAGAAGACACTGGCCGTCTTGCCAAAACCACTAACATAACATTTGACTTTGTAGAATAAGGAGCATATTGTCACTAGACAGAAATATTGATAACCACCGAGAACACCAGTTTTCATTGGACATTTGATCACTGGGGACTAGACTAGACTGAAACTTACTCTGTTGCTCTTTTAATAGCCATCAGACCATATTGGCTGTCAGTAATAATACATCATCTTTGCTGAGATGTGACCCAGTTGTTAACTGCGAAGGGAATCTCACTATATTCCTTTTACTACTCCTTTGAGATAAAGATCCTATTATCCATTACCTGTTTTTGTAGAGCATGTAATTTCTTATGAAATTTACTCATTCAAAAGCTAATAATATGTTTAAAGCTCTATATTAGATTGTCTTCAGTCACTGCCAAGAAGGTATGAAGCTAATACTAGAAGTTCATCAATGCATATAGTAAACAGAAAGAATAAAAACAGATTAGTGAGAATGGATTTTATGTTTGCTCTGCAACACTTGAGTTCGGTAAAATAATATATACAAGTCAGAATACATTTCCATATCAAAATGCAGTCAACAGCAGGAGGCTGTATTCTGATTAGCATAGTAAATTCTGTCTTGGTCAGCTTACAAATAAACTGGGTGGAAGAGTGAGGAAGGAATATACGGGAGATCTTCTGTCTACAAAGATGTTTCTTTTCTTACTGGGGGGAAAATAACTCTTATTACAGGTCTGGTGCTTTCTTGTTTGCACTTAGCTTTGGGAATATAAACTAGATCCATATTTTGGTTTTATGCTTATTTTTATAATTCATTCTCCTGCCTTAATTTTATGACATCTATGAATAAGTATAGAAAGATATATCTATTTATCTATATACCTTGCCAGCTTGTTCTTAGAGGAATGAACTCTCAGAGACTTGACAAATATACACCATCACTGAGCCATTTCAGTCATTGCTTTTAACTGCTTTACAGGCCATCATCTTATGGAAATATTGAGATGAAGTCAGTCATGTCTTGCTAATGCTGATTTTTTTTTTTTTTTAAGTAAGAGATGAGAGAACTAAAATCAGGCAGAGAAGGAAAAAGAGATCTTCCCAGGTTCTGTTTGCTGGTGGACATGAGACCACAATCTCAATATTCCTTTTGTCTGGCTTATCTAATCAATTTATATCCCTAGATCAGGCACAGTAATGATGCCATTTGTAGGAGGGCGTGGGGGAAAGCAGGTGGGCTTCTCCAAATCCCAGGGATACTGAAGATGGCAAAGATGACAGTAAAATTCCTTCCATCCTCCCAGCCCTTCTCCACAGCCACTTCCCACAGTTTTTAATGACTTCAAAAAACATAATGAGCAGAGTCATCTCCCCATTACCCCGCCTCCTAGTTAGGTCTAATTGCCAGCACATCAATTATGATCCATTAATTTCTGGTTCCATTCCTCCCTTGTTTACCAGACATGATGTCAACCCAGCGCTTGGGTTGTATCAGTAGATGTTTTTGTTTTCATTAGTTCAGTAAGCCACCCTCTCCCCCATCTTTCTCAACACCCATTGTTATAGGCAAATAGGACAATTTATGAAAGGTCTCTCACTTAAAAATCCAGCTTACAGTTGGTCCAGCCCAATAAGACCCGAGTGATTACAAGAGAAAAATCTCATCTATGACTGTCTCCTAAGAACGGATCATCTTTGCTCTATTTAAGCGTTAAACCTAATGCCATTACAAACTCAAATTATCCTGCCCTCTAGACCTGTAATAACATTTATTAGGAAAAGTATTATGGTCTGTGTTCACTTTGACAACTGTGTCACTCCTCAGTGCTCCTGGTACCAAGAGGATTCCCAAAAGGGCAGTATTGGTTTTACTCACCCACTATGTGCAGCATGTCAAGTCATTCTTTTCACATTATGCACTAATTAAAAAAAAAACATGTAATATGACAAGTTAGGTTCAAAAATCTCTGAAGGACAGACCAGCATACAGCAAATCACCTGATACTTTGTGCCCTCAACGATGACTTATTCCTATTCTCTTAAATTACATTTTACTGGCTGATCAGTTCATAAAGTAAATGGGCAGCTGCAGCAGAGAGCAGGCATTTTAATAGTAGAGTGCTGTTGATATGGCTGACTGCCAAAGAACACTTTGTTAAAGCAAGCAGCATAAAATGAAAAATTAAGATATTGGCACCAAGACCTACTGGTAAGAGCTGAGGGTCAGTAAAGGACAGGGCAATAATCTAAAAGATTTTTTCCACTACATTAAATTTAGGACAGGCAAAGCATCCTTGCTTTGGAGAAGTGCTCTGCAGTGCTGGGAACTGAGGCGAGGCTCAAAACAAACACAACAGAGCCCACTGGCTGTCCTGGCCACCACAGCTCCTCTTCTTGGCCAGTTTGGTACAATCCTTCTTTATAGCACAACCGTCGCAGCTGGACATACCACCACTCAGAAGAGCTCTGAAATGCACTTTGTCAGCAGTCAATACTTATTTTAATGTATGTGTTTTATTATTTGGAAAAATCAACAATTTCTAGAAATTGCCTTTTGCCTGAAACAGATGCAGAATAAAAGCAGCAAGGCAGAAGAATGTATTCAGATGCCCCTTCCTCAGTAGCTGCCACCATTACCAGCAGTTAACATACAGTGCATGTGACAATAGTTTTGAGAAATCCTGCAGTTAAATGTCTGAACATTCATTATTCAGGAAACTCCAAACATATGATTGCACGTCTCTTCCTCTGGGTACATATATTGTGCTCTGGTCTTTACTTATCATCATGTGCTGTTACTCAAATAGTATCATGATGTTTTATTGCTATCCTATACAATGACTACAGTATAGCCTGTGATGTGTGTTTATTCCCTTAGTAATTCTATTGTCACTATGACCTACTGACTCTTTATTGACTTTGACTTCTTTACATAAGTTGTATTTTACTCCACAGATGCATTTAAATAGTTTGTCAGCATCTGTATGCCATCCCATTTATTTCTGTGCCTGAGAGCATTCCTTCCTTTGGAGCAATTTAGAGCTGCAGCAATTAAGTAAACAGCTACAAATTGAGATGGTGAGAGTCTTCAACATTGTCTTATAGGCCCTGTGACTCAAAATTGCAGTATAATACTAAACATTTTTTAACTTGTTTGCTTATATGGAGTCTGTCTAAGAGTATTCTCAGTGGGCTCTGGAGAACACAGCTGAGAATTAGGAGAAGTCTTCTCAACCTGTAGCTGTTCACAAGCAACAGGCAATCATAGCTACAGATTTTATTATTTGGAATCATTTAGCCAAAACCAAAGGTATGAAATACAGCCTGTGTTCGTGCCAGGAAATCTTGTCAGCTCAATGCAGCGAGATTTTCTCTCTCAAAGCAGAGCAGCTCTGAAATTTCCAAGGTGAATCACAAAGAGTGTCCTTTTGTGAATTTTGATTATCAAGCAGAAGCATTGCTAACTCTTTGAACGATTTACAAATTGTACAGGAACTAAGCCTGAGCATCTCCAGCCCAGCATTCATTATTCATCCGTGTTAGTCAAGCATAGCTCAGTCTTCCCCATGCTGCAATGGGCAAGAAAGCAGCGTGTCTGTGATTATACGCACAGACAGAGCCAACCCTGCCATTCGAGGTGATGAGAAGAGGGAGAGGGAAGGGCAGATCCACTCAACCACGTGACAGCAAAGGCCTCACAGGACGTGGGAGTTTTTGTGCAGGCCCAACCATGCTTACACAGGAGAAGGGGAGGTCTACGCCTCCCTTGTTTTGTTTTTTTCCTGTCCTCTTCACCCCACCTAAATCCAGCATATTTACCTGTTGGTTCAGACTGTAAATGCTAGCTCATTGGACAAATTGCAATTCTTACACTTTAAGGTTAGGACTTTAATGTAAGGTAGTTCTCTGACCTTGTTCCAGATTATTTTTAGACCTCAGGAATGAGTTACTGTTATGAATAATGGTGCTTTCAGACATTTTGGATTAGGAAACTATACAAAAAAACTATACTTATTTCAGCGGCTAAATACAAGCAGATGAAACCAATGAAAAAAAAAAAAAAACAAGCCTTTTTCACATTACAGGTTTTAACAGGAAAGGATGTGACATTTGTACCATCATCTAATTTATCTTATGCAAATCATCTCAACAGGGTATGAAATGAACAAGTCGTAGATTCACTTTCCTAAGCTTTCTCCGTGAATGTTTAAGCTTGGGTAACCCTGTGTCTGACACCCTAATCAAAAGATGTTTAAAAATGCAAGCCTCTAAGATACATAACCAGATAGAGCTGTTTTATAACTGCATCCATATGGATTTTGTGGGCTTATCCATACTGGTCTTAAGTGATTGTGACTGTCCGTTCACTTTCTTTTAGAACAGAGAGCCTGGGTCAATTTCTCGTTAGAAAATTGAATTGCATTTGCATTATGTTAATAAAGGATGTAGAAACAGACTGAATATAAGGAAAGGTTAAAATCTGGCACAGCAAAATCAATCTGACTCTGCTTACGCACACCTTCCTTGTCTTGGGCTGTACCAGTCAGGGCTGACAGAAATACAGATACTAAGCTTCCTTCCATTTTAAGCAGCATTATTAAAAAGACCTGAAAAGTGGGACAACTTAGCAGCTTAATGTCACTCTAACACAATGTGGAGACTAATCTCGAATATCTTTATTCAGGCACTCCCTCTCTGGGTTCTCTGCCAACACCCCTTCCCTCAGTCCTGTCTCAGCTAGGGTAGATGTAGGTCCCAGAGTGATTGAGGTCACTAGGGCAGCCAGCCGCAGTGATATAATCACAAGACTGCGAACCACAGGCGTTGAAGCCTACTGTAGCTGACAAAATCACAGCCACTGACTGACCCACATTGGGGGAGAGAGGAGACCCAGACAGACTCGGGCTGAGCCAGCCATCAATACAGATGCCCCAAGGCTCACAAACAAAGAGAATTTCTCACTGATCCTCAGTCTCTTTGAGAGAGGGAGGCATTTTAACCATCGCTTGTCACTAGGATCTCTGAACAGAGAAACACCACTACTGGTAGTTAAGAGAATATATTAGAAAGGCCACAGCAACGGATTCTTTTCTGAGGGTTGCATGGAATGGGCTACGTCTAATCAGGGGCTGAAGGTCGTAGGCTAATATGAATAATCTTTATCCCAATGCCTCCTATACATATTACTGCTGATAAAGTTGAGCTATCAATATGAAAGGCAATTTTGAGGAAAAAAAATTAAACATAGGCATAAATTGGTGAAGCTGGAGCGAAATAGAACAGTAACAGCAATAATGAGTGCAATAAAGGATATAAATTAATTTCATCTTCTAGAGAGGAGACTCAGAGTAATGAAAGTAATGTACATACTAAGTACGTTCAAGGTTAAAGTAACACCAAGGCTCACTTGTTTCAGTTCCTCTACCTTCTGAAATCCTCTCTTAAATTTTAAGGCTTCAGTGACATCTGCTGTTGAAGACCTGTTCAATTAATTAGTTGTAATTTAACAGATATTCCCTCTAAGTGAATTCTTCTTCTAGAGAGTATCTGATATTCGATTCCATTTGTAAAATTCCCTGCCACCATGGAAACCTTTTCATCTGATCAGAAAACCTCCAAGACTGAGCTCTTTTGTTTTCATCTCACAAGCTGTTAAATAACTTGTTTTTTTAAAGCAACAGAAATCTTCTCTCTGCCTCCCTCCTGCCCTCCCTTCCAATTTTAATACGTGGAAGTTGCATGAGCATGTCTAACTGCCCGTAAAGCTATTCCCAACGTGTTGAAGTCCATCAGTGGAATACCAAGTTGGAGCTCATGATCAAAAAAGCAACCGTGACAAAAGGCTCTCTGTAAAATGATGCTGAAGTTTCGTAAATTAATGCTCTGTGTTCTTACAATAGCCATGAAGGAGGAATAGCAGAAAAGAGTACACTAATTATTACCTTCATTAATTAATCTGTGGTTCCCTTTCACCTTTGATTGTAATGCTCCTCAAGAGCAGAAGAGAAAGAAACAACAGGCTCCTGTCAAGCCCTAATCCAAGCAGTTCAAGAAGGGCTAAAAGTCTGATTCTTCAGCTCAGAGAAGAGACAGAAGAATTCAGAATTAAACTCACTGCACTGCTTAGTTGGCACCACCAGTTATGTGACGTAGTGATTACTAACCTGGGTAAAAGGTGGTGTGTCAACACAATACTCCATTAGCAAGATATCGTCGAGCAGTACCCAGAATACTGCTGTTTAGTTGTGTTTCTTCCATATCACTCTGAAAAAGGAAAAATCTTTTCACGTGCAAATGTATGGTCCACACTTCTGCAGTGCTCTGGAGTCAAGGCTGCAGAGTTGGAGGCTAGACCTTTGCATCCCATTTCTGCTATGAAACTGCTGTATGAACTTGAGTAAGACCAAGTCAGATCTTCAAAAGCATCCTATATTTCTAGCTGATCAGCTTTAGACACCAGATTTTTCTTACAGAAGCATCTGGTACAGCCATAGCAATAATGGGAGTGACTGGAACACACGAGTGTTTTGCACCCAAGAAGGCCTAGACCAAAGTCTACCAACCTGCTCACCCAGAAACAGAAGCCTTTAGCATTGAAGTGTCTCTTGGACACACAGATCTCATGTCCCATTTATCAGAGGTTTTGTGGTTGATACATTAATCCCCCAGTGTTTATTATTATTACTGAGGTGTCAGTGAATAAAATGTAAAATGTGATGAAAAACCTAAACTACCAAAATCCAAACTCCTGTCTTCTATTGCTACCAAATATGAGGCACCTCACAGTAGCACATTGCCCGAGTTGCTTGCAGACAAGACAAAAAGATACAGAACTGTGACATTTTTATTTTACCATTCGAAGCCCATAGCAGGCAGTGACTTTTTAATTTTATTCCATTAAAACATTCAGCACATTAAAAGTCAGAGGTAAAGGAGTGAAGTCAAGATGCCAAAGGGAAGCCTGCTATTGCCCCATCAAACTTTGAGTCCTCCACATCATTGTAAGCCAGTGGAATTTAAAGAGTTACCAAACATAAGATTGTAGTATTTATTTCTAATCTTTTTAAAACTGTGGCTGTGACCGAAACATCCCTTCTCTTGAGCAATTTGACCTTGAGTGCCTCTGTAGTTAACAGAACCAGTTCAATTTAATATTTTTCCCTCACTGGAAAGGATCTAGATCCAACTTTAGCAACCATTTGTAGATTCTTAAGAGTCTCTGTACAGCTGCGCCGGCAGGGCAGAGCCCAAGGGTGTGAAAAATAATTGGCTGAGGAAGAGAGACCTCTCTACCAAAAAGAGATAAACATCAGCAATCCATAAATTTAAAGAACTAAACTAAGTGGTAAGGAATCTAAACTCCATTTTTAGCTAATCCTTTTAGGAGTAAAGTGTTGCACAATGTAGAATTTAATAAGGAAACAACAACAACAACAAGAACAACAAACCAAGAAAAAAGAATTCTTTGTCTTTCCAAAACATGTTTACAATGTCCTTTTGAAGTTGGACACATTATGCATTGTTATCTATTACTAAATTTTAACATTGTGGTTGTCATAAGACTTTTTGCCAATATCTAACAATGGAAGAAAGCTGCTTTAATATGGAAAGCTTATTCCAAGATTATTTCCCTAGTTTATGAGCCAAGGCCACAGAAGTGTTGTACCAATGAAAGGTTTGCCTTGCACAGAATAAGCAAATATTGTTCAGTTTGCATTTTGGACCTTGTCACGTTTTTAATGGAGTATTGGTTGTATTTTCACTTACTTGTATTTCTGTTAGGTTTCTTGAACCATGAAAAGGCAAAATTTACCAAGTTGTCATATTTAACAAATTTAAATATGATATTCTTTTACTAACGTAGAAAGTCTAACTAGTAATAATTTATTAGTACTATTAGTAAGTCTACTTGTTATATTTAATATTTCAGTAAGTCATAGGATACATTACCTGATAAATTCTCTTCCACATTAAGACTTTCATGAAAAAGTCTTCCTTACCTGATTTATTTTTTTCCATTCCCGAATAAGTGGGATATGGAAAATAATATATACCTCTTTTAAAATTAGTTTTCAGGAGAGATATAACTAAATATTTTAATTGTATTTGTGGTACAGTGGTTATATTTTGCATAAGCCCTTACTGCACAATTGCAATGCAAAGATGATACCCAGAAATGCAAAGCTTACTGAAAGCAAGAAGATCTGAATTTACAAAGGAAAAGTGACACAGTTTAACCACTGTGAGAAGCGAGGAGTCACATACTGCTAGAGCTTCCTTTCAGTGCAACGCTCATGTTCTGGCAAACCTCCTGCACCGGTGCAGCTTTCCTTCGGTGCGTCCTGCTGCCTCTGTGGGCCAGGTCATGTGGGGAAAGAAACGTTCGGCAAAAGGATCGCTGCTGTGAATAAAGTTCCTGCAGTCTGTCACAGCAGATCAGTCTTCTCCTACTAGGAATGCCAAGACTCTCAAAGAATGATGAGAAGTAAAATAATTAGTGGTGGGGTTTTTTTCAGGATAGATGGTAATTAGGCTGCTATATTTACTCACGTAAAATTACGTTTTTACTAATGGAATGAACTTCATTTTTTTAGCTAAGTAGGTGCAGGGTTGATCTTTTTTTTGAGCTTCCTGATACTCCAAAGTAGGATATAAATGCCTAAAAGACCCCATATTTCAGCTTATATGAAAGTTTCTTTATGAAATAATTCACAGTATGTTTAAATCAGGCTTTTGTATATATATTATTCCTGAAATAGCTTCCATTAGGAATGAAAAACTTCACACCTAAGTGAAGTATTTTAAACACAAAGCCTATGATTATCTCTAAGACCTTGACTGCTAATTGTACATTTTAATAAAAGAAAGTTAATACTCAAAGCTTGACTTTCAAAAGCTACTGGAAGACTGTAATGCATTTTAATACTCGCTTTCATTTTTTTCAGAACCCTATGGGACTCAAGCTGTGAACACCTATTGACAGTTCATCATCACGTACCTGATCTTATGTCCTCTCACAGCTAGGCACAAAAATCCCCAGGCTGCTTTATTCTTTGCTAAAAGATTAGTAGAACCAGAGTGCCAATAGTACGCTATCCCCTGAAAGCTGTGAGGGGGCTAAATATGGAGATAAGTAAAACTTTAAATACCCTGTTTCCTCCCATCTGTTGCCAGCCCTTTCTTGTATTTACCCAGCTGTTTTAGACGTGCCTTCCCACTTTCTGCATCTGCTGTAGCTGATGTGAAAAGCCTCCGTTTGCTTTTCTATTGCCATGAAATTATACTCCATAGCCTAAGCAGCTCCTTTTAAATGGCCCAAACACACTTTTCTAGTCCTTAGACTTGCAAAAATGACCAGAAATCTGAGATACAAGGGGAAGCTAATACACTGATACCTGTTCAAGCTCAAGACTACCCAATCAGTTATAGTTCGAGAGATGAAAACAGGTGCCTTCACTCTGAATGAACTGCTAGTTCTATTACTTGCAAGTGAATATAAAATAGTGCTTAGCAAAAGTTTCCAGCTAAGACATTTATGAGAATCCTGAGCTTCCTGCCCCACATTTGCTGATACACAAAATGCTGTGTCCTACTCAGATAATTCCACTATATTTGAGTGGTTTTAGTATAAAAATATGTAGCTCATAGGTAGCAATTGCTAGAGAGCAACCTGAATTCCATTATAGTGTTGGGAAGTATGCTTGGATATCTTTTATTATTAATGTTTCATTCAGTTAGATGAATTCAAGTTTAGTTTCATTTGAGATATGTAAGAATCTTAGAAACTGCAAAAACAACAACAGCCAGTAACCCGATTACTTGTTAGCTCTTTGTACTATGATTTGCAAACTACAGATGTCCCTAAAGTAAGGACCAGGAGACAGAGTTCCTATTTTAATGTATAACCTACAACTCTCAGGCAATAGGTACGCATCATCTTGACACCAATTCTGACAGCATGCTAAAATTTTTCCAAACATTACAATGACTTAAATAAGAATTAAAGTGATTGCCCTCAAGAACCCCACCTCACTCCCATTTGCATGAAAAGACCAAAGTTTGAAACACAACAGTCCTAGAAACACCCTTGAGCACATTTCTTTTAAAGACTGGAAGAAACAGATGGCTTTTGAACCCTGATGCTATTGGCACTGTCTGCATGATGAAGCACTGTATCCTCATTTGTACTGATTGGGGTCAAATCAGCTCCAGCCTTTAATTCACTCTAGCCATTGAGTATTTTTTCTAATTAGAATATATGTCATTACCTGTTCCTACAGTAATGATAACCTACTGAACTCTAATGAATCAATCCCATCTGCCTTGCTGTGCCTATACTCAGCCATTTCACGGCTCAGAATCAAGAGCATTCACCATGGCACACAAGGTAGGAATCAGAAGTGCTGTTCCATGTATTGCAATGTAAATTGAGCAGTTATTGTGGCTTGCACTGTGACTTTGTGCAGAATTTTATTATTGAAGAGTTTGTAAGGTCATTCCCGTGAGAACCTTTGACAGTCTGCAGAGCTAAACACAAAATACAAAAGCACGGACACTGTTCTTTAGCTGAGAATTGATGGTCTTCTCTGAAGGACAGAGATAAAGGGCACTGAACAGATGCATTCCATCTCAACACCAAATTTTGAGCTCCTGTAGGAGTTCATACATTATAGATTGAATTCTGCTGACTTTGACACGTGGTTTAGATCAGAGGCAATTGAGCACCACCCCAACAGGTAACAGATGTGATCCTGGCAGCTACTACAGAGCAATATTCAGAGCCCTCACAGATCTGTTGATGTCCTGGAATGCCAGTGCAACAGTCGTTTTATCCTACCGAAGATGCCTTCCAGGCAGGAGAGCCATGGAAGCCCCACATGCCATGTGTTAAGCTCAGAAACAATTTAGAAACTGCTGCTTATTTAAAGAGGATTTAACTACTGATTCCAGCTCATTCTGCCATAGACCGGAATGTTTTGCAGGAAAAAAGAAAGAGGACAACAGCAGTTAAATTACTAACATTGCATCAGGTTTAAAAACAGTTTTCACAGGTCTACAGTTTGGGGGAGAGTAGATTTGCTATTCCCCCTCCCCAGCTGTGCACATTCGATATACTTTATTGTGTTACATTTTTTCACTTCATGCTTTTCTTCTTGCTTTCATGCCCAACTGACTGTTACTTTAGTAAAACAATGTGGAAAAAAGCTCAGGAACTAATAAAATCGATTCAAAATTGCTAGAAACAATTGTACATGATACATGAATAGACCACAATGCAAGTGGCTGAATTCCCTGGGAGGTCAGACTGCCTGTGCAGAGGAGATCTGCATTATTTGGAACTAGAACATAAGCAGCCAGCAGTGACAGAGTTTTAGGGAATATGGAGACCATGGCTGTGTTCCTTCAACCCAAGCCACTGGCCCTGCATTTGTCTACCTAACAGGTGCCAAAGGAAGCATACACTTCCTTCAAACAGATGCTTTTAAATTTTTGCCCAGAAGTAGTACTTTACTGTTAAACCGTACAGCAGCCACAGTGCGGCAGAGGAGGAACCTGAACTGGGAAAAGGATTCCTAGATTGGGAAAGCTTAGGCTGGCAAATACTAATCCTTATCCATTAACTCACAACAAATCCCAGGTGTCTGGATGAGTTACAACAGAGCACCAGAGCTGCACAGAAGTTGCTCAGTTGTGCATATCAACAGTGGCAGAAAAAATCTGCTTTGATCAGCCCCACAAGACCTTTGTAGGAATACTTGCTTTCCTCATGAGGGTGTTCTTTGACACACAGCCTAGTTATGCTGGCAGAAAGATGTGATCTCTCAAGACTGGCTGCGCTGAGTTGGCCTGCAATTATACCAGTGGCTGAGAGGGAAGATTGATTAAATGGTTACATTCTTCTGGCTAAAACACGTCTGCGCTTACTTTACTTGCAGCTTAAAAGCAAAAAGAGATGCTTCTAGCTTTTCATGTCCGTCATAATCCACCCTAGATATCTCTAACGTTTCCCAGAGGAAAGGCTTCGGAAAACTTGGCTTGACATGCAAGACATTTTCCAATTGAATTTGTATTGCTAGATTTTGGCAAGAAACTCAGATTTGATTTCCAGATTCAGATATTTGCTTCTGGAGCATGAAGAACAAAAGACTTGTTTCTGGTTTTCTCCCCTGGCAGTCAGTGATCGGCCAATGAAATACAGACACAGGAACAAACCCCAGAGATGTTGTCAGCATAAAACTGATGCAGAAAACCTGGAAATCTGTAATGACAGATTCCAACAGACATGTACCGCTTGGTGAACATGGGAGATAATGGGCCAAGACCTGATCTCTCTTACGCTAGTGTAAAGACTTGTTTCTCTCTCTCACAGTAGTATTGAAAACATTTAACACAACAGCATTACTTACTAGAGTAGTCCTAGTACATTTTAGTCAACTAGCAGTGGCTTTACATGGTGTCAACATAGGGGATGCAGCCACCAGTCTCACATTGGTCCCATTTCTGAAGTGATGTACTTTTTATTTTGATATGTGCAAGTGAGAAGATTGATCCCATGTGCCATGTTCCACCATCCAGCTCTGCAGTGCTGCCTGTGGTGGTGTTGACCATCATTACATCGTTTCCTTAGTAGAAAGCACCTCTTGTGCTATCATGAGAGTGGAAAAAATTCTCCACATGCTGAGGAAGAGCTAGGTATCAGAGACACATGGGTTAACTGAATGGGCCAGGGAATTAATGCCTTCTTTGCCTCTGTCTATACTGCTGGAGGCTGTCCTCAGGAGCCCCAGATGCGTGAGGCCCCAGGGGAAGTCAGGATAAAGGAGGAGTTTGCCTTGGTTGAGGAAGGCTGGGTTAGGGACCAGTTAAGCAATCTGGACAACCGTAAATCCATGGGTCCTGATGGGATGCACCCACGGGTGCTGAGGAAGCTGGCAGAGGTCATTGTTAGGCTGCTCTCCATCATCTTTGGTAAGTCATGGGGAGCAGGAGAGGTGCCTGAGAACTGGAGGAAAGCAAATGTCACTCCAGTCATCAAAAAGGGCAGGAAGGAGGACCCAAGTAACTATAGACCGGTCAGCCTCAACTCCATCCCTGGAAAGGTGATGGAACAACTTATCCTTGATGCTGTCTCTAAACATATCAAGGATAAGAGGGTCATTAGGAGCAGTCAACATGGTTTTACAACCAACCTGATAGCCTTTTATGAGGACGTAACCAGGTGGATAGATGATGGTAGAGCGGTGGATATGGTTTATCTTGATTTCAGTAAAGCATTTGACACAGTCTCCCACAGCATCATTGCAGATAAACTGAGGAAGTGTGGTCTGGATGATCGGGTAGTGAGGTGGATAGCAAACTGGTTGAAGGAAAGAAGTCAGAGAGTTCTGGTCAATGGTGCAGAGTCTAGCTGGTGTCCTGTATCTAGTGGGCTACCTCAAGGGTTGGTACTGGGACCAGTACTATTCAATATATTCATCAACGAGCTGGGTGAGGGAACAGAGTGCACTGTCAGCAAATTTGCCCATAAGACAAAGCTGGAAGGAGTGGCTGACACACCTGAAGGCTGTGCTACAATTCAGCGAGACCTCAACAGGCTGGAGAGTTGGGCAGGGAGAAATTTAATGAAATAACAACACGGCCATGTGTAGAGTCTTGGGGGAAGAACAACATCATGTACCAGTATAGGTTGGGGACTGACCTGTTGGAAAGCAGTGTAGGGGAAAGGGACCTGGGGTTCCTGGTGGACAGCAGGATGCCCATGAGCCAGAAATGTGCCCTTGTGGCCAACAAGGCCAAAGGCATCCTGGGGAGTATTAGAAGAGGTGTGGTTAGTAGATCCAGAGAGGTTCTCCTCCCCCTCTACTTTGCCCTGGTGAGACCACAGCTGGAATATTGTGTCCAGTTCTGGGCCCCTCAGTTCAAGAAGGACAGGGAACTGCTTGAAAGAGTCCAGCGCAAAGCCACGAAGATGATTAAGAGAGGGGAACACCTCCCTTATCAGGAAAGGCTGAGGGAGCTGTGTCTCTTTAGTTTGGAGAAGAGGAGAATGAGGGGTGACTTCATTAACGTTTATAAATATGTAAAGGGTGAGTGTCAGGAGGATGCAGCCAGGCTCTTCTCTGTGATGTCCAATGATAGGACAAGGGGTAATGGGAGCAAGCTGGAGCATAGGAGGTTCCACATCAACATAAGGAAAAACTTTTTAACTGTGAGGGTGACAGAGCACTGGAACAAGCTGCCCAGATAGGCTGTGGAGCCTCCTTCTCTGGAGACATTCAAGACCCGCCTGGATGCATTCCTGTGTGACCTAATCTAGGTAATCCTGCTCTGGCAGTGGGGTTGGACTTGGTGATGTTTTGAGGTCCCTTCCAACACCTAACATTCTGTGATTAATTACCAAATATGGATGTTCTAAAATTTAAATGCCTGAAGCACATTGTATTATTTTAACATTGAGCAAAGACATTGTTGGACTTACAGAAAACAGATAAATAGCATAGAAAAAGGAGTCAGGACAGCACCTAAAATCTGCTTGAGAACTTCGGCATCTTAAAAAAAAATTTGGGGTCATTGTAAACTGGATTAAATCCCCATAATAATCATTCTTCTATTTGTTCTTGCAATCCCAAGAACTATCAGTACAGAATTCCTGTTGCTTGCTGTAATAAGCATCATCTCAAGAAAACCTCATGCATACTTTGAAATATCTGCAATGAAGAGCCATCTAAAATACCTATGCATAAAACAGCTTGAAAGATTAGAATTTTTTGTTCCTCCATCTGTCATGTTAAAAAATATGTATTTTCTTTTAAAAGTGTGTAGCTGAAAACTACTTTCTTGACCTGCTCCACAGTGTGGCCCTGTAGTGTGGCTGTGAAGGTAGCACAAGTCAGGTAGTAATTAGCAGCCAGAAGCAGGCAAGGAGAAATGCCTTTCACAGGTACTGTCATAATAGCTGATGTGCAGTTGAGTCATAGTGTGAGTATGCGCTAGGGACCAGGCTCGTTTCTGTGTTCCTAGTAACACAGCTCCAGTGCAACTATGCTCTCCATGAGGCTGCTCTGGGCTGTCCAGCCTCCCTTCAGCTGCAAGCAGGCTGTTCACGGGCAGTAGTGTCAGTTGATGTAAAAAGGTGACAAAAAGACACAAAATCCAGGGCACTGGAGTGTACTGATTTGCATATCCCAGTTTACCTGTCATGTCACACCTGAACCTGGATCACTGGAGATGGGGGCAGAGCCATGCAGATGCTGGTCGTTTCCTCCATCCAAAGGCTGGCAGGGTTAATCTCTTGGAGCTCCCCTTTGTATGAGTCTTTCTGCCTCCCTGTTGTTCCTGTTCTGCCCACTGACCAACACTTTTTACTTGCATGTACATTTTCATTTCAATGTGATCATCATCCTTAATCCAATATCAATGCTAACCTGTGTGTGCTGTACAGTTATGGGTCATTCTTATGGTTTAGGCAGAGAAAAGCCACTTCTTAGTCAGAGACTTTATTGATGGATTAAAATATTGTTGTTCAACAATTGTTGAACTTGTCACTGGAAAAGACTTATCTGAAAGAGGAAGAAAAAGGAAATGCTGGATTTTTTTCGTGTCATGTCAGCCACTCCTGTGGGTAGAGCTGGCTGGAAGAAGAAAGGCTAGAAATATCAAGACTATATAAGATTTTAGCATGGGAAATAATTCTTACTTATTTAGTCATATGTGGTATGATATGGCACAGTTAGTAAAGGGGAGATTAATATGTTAATTTTTACAGATGGTTTTTTTTCTTAAATTAGAAGAGACAGCAACAAGAAACATTTTAAATAGCTCTTTCAGTACATAATATCAAATGTTCACAAAATCTCATTATTTACCTGCAGCTACAGCTATAACCCAACATAGTGCTGCAAAGTACTGGAAAAGTAAATATATCACAGGTAACCTCAACTGCTATTAATTTGGCTTATGCTTTCTAGTTCACAATTTTGTGTCTGTGATCTCTGTGCCATTTGTGGAAAGTGATGTGTATTTTTAAATTGTTGACAGTCTGTAAGGCGAAGTCCCTCCTTTGCCTGCTTTTTACCAAATCCCTGTAGGTGCAGCAGAGGTAATGAGGCTAGCAAGAAGAATAGAGGCACCCACCATACTGGCTTTACACCACACTACAGAACGCTTTGCAATACAGTGTACGACTGTATGAACATCATATTCATGCTTGGATGTCTGTTCATTGCATAGCTGACCAAGGCCTGTATCTTGGTTTATATCTTCATGAATCTTTTTGGCAGTTTTGAACCAATACACTCTGCAGTGTATTAATATAGTCTGGAGAAGATGCAGACAACTCCAGGCATTTTCCTCTGATCTAAATGTCCAATTTTTGCTTCAGTTGAGTTGTCCACCATTGCTGATCAAATACAAATATGTGGCTGACAGCATAATTACACATTATTTCTGTGTACTTTGCCTCTCTCTTTACCTCTGGCACACCAGAATGTTTCTGGCAAGGCTCAGACAGTAATAAGGCTTCTTTTTTTTTTTTTTTATTACTTTATATATAAATATATAAATAATTACTTAATTATTATTACTCAGACAGTAATAAGGCAGATCCTCTGAACCCTCTTTTACATCACTTTGTGTTTTATGTAATCTCAGTGATGCATGACTTCAACACTCCCATTTCTGTCTAGTAGGAGATTACATCCACATGTGCTACATTGAAGTGGAAGTGACATACCTTTATTACATTGTGAGATTACATATTCCTGCTTGAGGTGAGGACAGTTACACCTAATAACTGCATAGTTTCCCTCGCTTCTGAAAATGGGTGACCTTCCAGACCATTTCAAGATGAGAAAATCTGTTTCAATTCTGTTGCAGAGATAAATGATACAAAAGTGATTGTGTTGCTCACTACATGACAAGTAGATTAAGCATGCAAGACCATGTGCCTTTTTCCCATTAAATGTCTGGGTTTCAGATATGTAGGGTGCTCACAGGGTCTTTTGCTCAGTTAGAAAACACCTCACTTGGTTTTCAAGCTGGCTGAAAAATAAAGGCGTGTGAGTGCTCCCCATTTTACTGTGACTGAAGGCGATCTATAGGCATGTTGCTCAGCCCATGCACCACCAGTGGTCCATGAGATCTCAGAAGGCATTGTGTCTTGACAAAATCTGTGTTTCTCACTCCAACGCAGAAGTTCCATTTTTAGAAACTTAAAAATGATGTGTTATTGCAAAGAGCTTTGCTTGCTTGAACTCCCACAACTGTGAAGCAATATGATGATACATGGTAGCCCCTGGATATTTTTCCCAGAAAGGCCAGATGGGTGTTGATTTATGAAAAAAAGAAAACCAAAAAGCTGCTGATCGATCCAGTTCCCTCTAAACCTGTGGGGTTGTATCCATGCTCTACCTCTCCAGTACATTGTGTGGCTCAAGCAGTCATTCTTCACAGTCTGAGGGTTACACTGCTGTATGTCTATCTGCAGCCAAGCTGGCTGCATTAGGGAGCGTGTAATCCCTATTGTTCCCAGTTATATCCTGGGTTGTTCCCAGTTTCTCTTTCTTTTCCTGCCACACTTCCTTGTTTACCTAGCTAGAGGTTACCCAACCTCTCGCTTTCTCTAGCCCCATAAATATGTCTTTTGAGATGCCATTATGCTTGTCTGCAAACCGGATCTTTCTGGGATTTTTAGGTCATTTTTTAAATACTGAGTTTATAGAATCATAGAATCATTCAGGTTGGAAAAGACCTCTAGGATCATCTAGTCCAACCTTCCTTGAACATCTCTCTAACCCCTAGACCATGTCTTGAAGTGTCACATCTACATGTTTTTTGATTTTTCTCAGGTCCGCAGCCATATGTGTAGATTAGAAGCAGCTAAATCAGGACAACGAAGGTAGGCTCAGCTGGCAAAGACACAGAGTGTAGCCCAGATCTGCTGCTGGTGAGGTAGTAACATGGAGCTGTACCCCACATCATCTGAACTCACCAGCAGAGAGCCATGAAAGAGAACAGATTAAAAGCATACCAGCCTCCAGTGAAGTCAAACATGACCACATGCAAGGTGGGAGGAGCACACACACACAGAGTCCACTTTAAGTCTAAAAAGATGCTCGTACACAAAGACAAGGAATTAATCCTAACAGATAGAGTCTAATACTGCTTTTGTTTTTTTGTTGTTTGATTCCCAGAAGGATCAGCTACAACTTGTCTCTCCAGGAAGACATCACAATGAAAAAAACAACCCACAGTTGCTTCTTACTGATTCTCCTCCTAATTGTAAGTATGAGAAAACTGAACTGCTCGTGACACCTGCCAAATTTAAACTTGTGTTGACAGTTGGAAAAATGAGTACTGAGTTATACTGCACAAGTGAAGGAATGAGTACTCTTAGTGATACATTTCAAAATAAGGTTGATAAAGTATATCTCATGAAAGTTGGAACTTGAAGCCATTGTCTCTTCGTGAGATAGAACTGCAAGTCTGAAGAAGGTACTGCATATGATTTTTAATTTCTGTGTTTTACAGGCTACAACATATCAGTGTCATGGAAACTTATGTTTAAAAGCTTCCTTAATGTTGTTGTGTGAGACTTAGACTGACTTAAGTAATTATGGATTTTCGTTGTTTATAGTTACACCGCCATTAGGAAAGCAAGTGAAATGGAAAATAACAATATAAGGTTTATTTATTCTGTTAAGATGTTATTTTCAGCTGTTTAATATAATTATTACAGTTATGTCAATGTATGCAACATGACTAACTGTTGTTCTAAATATGTAGTGAATTCATTTTACCTGACTGAATACCTGTCATGTAAATTGAATGCTTTTTCTGGTCTTTACTTGTGAAACCTCAAATTATTAGCAATTAGTAAAAATATAGATATAGCAGTTAGTCAGAAATTAGAATAATGCCCAAAGCCCCAGTTACAGAATGGTCAGAGTATGTCTGAATGATGCTACTGGGAACAAGCACCTCTGTACCTTGGTGGGATATAAGTAACTTGGATGCTGGATGCTACCTTATTCCCCAACTAACTGTTTATCTCTGCATTCCTGAAGAAAATTCTGATTCTTATTCTTCTTGCATTTTGTTGGTTAGCTCCTCATGCCCCTCTGCTTCTCATGTTCTCTTCCAACACCTAAATGTGGAACATTTTTACACATCTCTCCATGAACTCCCATCCTTTCTAGGTGTAAGTTGCAGAAATGGGGCTAGAAGACAATGTTAGCAACAGTAGATACTGCTCCCCCTGGTTTGTTTTTTGATTTGTGTCCCTCCTCTTCTCGCAGCCTAGCATAACTTACCCACAGTGCTGTTTGGCAATTAAATTTTTATGAATAAAAACGGGGGAAAGAAAGTGCAGAACAGTATGAGAATGATGGATAGAAAAAAGTAAAAAGAAAAAAAATTAAATGAGATAGTGGAAAACCCAGGAGAATGACAATGAACTCACTTTGTTAAAATACTGGATTCATAGTTCAGTATTAGGACTCTCAACCAAAGAGCTGAAAAGCAAGAGAATAACAGAGAAGAGTTAATACATTTCTGTTAACTTGGTCTCAAGAGAATTTGTCCAGAATTAGTTAATGATTTGAGGAATCATGCCTGTGCTTGGCAGAAGTCTTCTACCTTGAGGTATATTGGAGTATTCTGGTATTTGTAACCTTTTGTGGCTGTTCCACATAGCCCGTCAAGGGATGCATGTAACAATACACTGAGTGGGAAATAACCCATGGTCAGAGATGTCTCTAACAAAATGGCCTGACAGAGACCAGCTTCCTTCTGGGTTTGAATCCCAGCTGATCTGCATAGCCTGACAGGGGCCTTGGCAACGAACAGCAATTCTTCCTATAACAGACCAACGCCAACTGAAGGAACAGTTCTGGATTATTTTTCTTCCCCAGTCAAGTGACAGGACTGTAAATATTCTGATAACTAAAACTGTCAACAGCATTTCTGAGCATCGGAGGTGCTCTGACCTACAGCATGGATTTGTAGGTCAAACCTGAAAGACAGGACTGATCTTTCCCCTGTTCTTTGTGAATCCTTTAAATCTCTCACCCATGATAACATGTGCAACATCAGTTCTGTCCTCATTCCTGCAGTCCTCCAGGGCTAGGATTTCTTTAAGAAATTCTGCAGTAAGATCTGCATCTCATTCCTTTTCGATGTCTTTGCACCAGTGGGCTTTGCAGCTTCTGACCCCAGTGGATAACTTAAGCACAAGTTTTCTTACATTTTCACTATTCCAATCTCTATATTCCTTTCTTCCACACTGCAGTGGCCATACTGTGATCTACTTAGACACCTCCTAGGCTAATTTATCTTCTGATAAGGGAGAAGCCATAGTCATGGAAGTAGTCCATGAACAAGCTCTGTTTCCTTGATGGCACTTGCCAGAACACTGTTAGATCAAATGTGAAAAACATTTAGCATCAGTAATTTTTAAAAAAATTCCCCCAAATTTCCCCACCCCTAGCTGGTAGAAAATGTTTATTTTTTTCACATTTTGTGGTCTGTAGCAAGGAAAGGGTGTCTTTCTTTGTCTTCCAAAAAGACTGTTCCCACTCTGTTGTTTCTTTTAATCACTCTTGTTTCCCAGAACACTGAGCCCCTGGGACTTATATGTCAGCCACTGCTGAGGTTGACCAAGATATAGTAACTAAAGTGATTTGTGATATAGGGGTGATCTTCTTTCTTGGTCTCTACCCACTCAGCAAACCATCCTCCAGACCTTTCTGTTTTGACAGCTTTGATGGTTTACTGTCATCCTCTCATCTGTGTCCTGCACTCACAGCTGGTGATTACAAGCTGTTGCGAAGCAGCACAACCTACTGAGGTCCTTGATTTCTCTTCTGGATTCCAGAAGAGAACTCTACTTATGCCATTTGTCTCACTGTAGACGCCAGTCCCCCTATGGTGGTCACCACTATTGAGAAAGGCATGCTTTTTACCTGAAATCTCTTTTCTTGGGGTAGCTATGATTCCCTAACACTCTCAGTGTCAGAGCACTCTCTGCCCTGCATACAGTGTCAGTACTTTGAGGAAAACTTCCTTGGTTTCCTCCCATATCTATCCTTCAATGTTTTGTCATAGACTCTAGTTACAAGGTATCCATAGACACCCCTTCCCCACAGTCTCCTTTAGACTTGTCATCAGGTATTTTTTTGCATAGAATAAAGAGCACTTTACTCTTCTGTGTATAGGTCCATAATAACTCACCTTCAGCAAACAAAAAATAAAGCACCAGTTGATCTAAAACCTAATTTAGAAATAAACCTAACTCCTTATTGTCTTCTTCTTTGATGGCTTCCCTTGTTTTTGAATGCACAGTAATGCATCACCAGATAGCCCTCTACAATTCAAAGAGAATTCCATTAGAAAACTTAACTGTTCATTATTTCTTAGTTCACTGTATTCCTGATGTTCTCTAGGTTCTGGTAATTATTGAAAGCCACAGCATGTGACTGAGACTTGTTTCCTCAAATACATGAGCCCCTGTTCACTGGAGTAATTAATTCATCTCCTCAGTGCACATTTCTCTCTGCAAGAAAGATGGAGCATCAGCACACTATGCCCAAGGGCATCAAACTGCAGAGCATGAGGAGGAGGAAATAAGCTTGAGTCTCTTTCCTGTGTGCCCAATCAATTTTGCCAGACATTGAGAGAAGAGAGTTCTATTCACTGCATCATTTTGTCGAGCAAGGACTGTCATCTAGTGCCTACAAATGGTAGTTTGGTCTTAGCCTGTAAATGAGGATTGATGGAGTAGTTTTTCTTACATATTCCAATTTTGTTGGCCTGAGCCAACCACAAAGTGCACAGTAAGGGCAAAATGAATGCTGTAGCTGAAGACCTCGCTATTATTCAATTAGGTCCATTAGATCAAGATTGCATTTTAAAAGAAATTCATTTTGAGTAAAAACCAAATTGTGCAAGTTCATTAAATCCCCATCTGTCAAATTGTTACCAAGCCTCAATCACTAAGCTATACATGGTCTGGTACATTGTGTCAGCTCCTGAACGTCTTGTGAATAATTCCCATTCACAAAATGAGGAAAATTAAGTATCTGAAAGACTTAATTTGATTTTCAGTAATTGCACAAATGAGCGTGTTTTGGAACACAGTTGTAGTAGGTTCGTGTCTCCAGAAGCCAATTAATAAAACTTTTGCCACCACAATGAGGACACCACTCATGGTGTGCCCATTGGATCCTCACAGCTGGGAGTGCAATATGCACTGGTAGAGTGGTGTGGCCATGTGCTCCTCTGGGCTCCTGACCAGCTCAGCAGCTCTGACAAGTCTCTATAGCCCTATGCAGGTACTGTAATCATAAGATTTTTCCTGCCTAGACAATGGCTCTTGAGCAGATCCCACCTTTCAGTGAGCCAGAAGCACTGCTGAAGAGCTGTCACAGCCTCCTTTGGCATGCTTCATCAGAGCCTTGCTTGCTATCCAGCACCACTGGGAGCCCAGGGGCTTCCCTACGCTTGGATGATGAGATCCCCCTGGGTCTCATCACATGAGACCATGCCTTTGAAAGCTATTGTTCTGAAGTGCGCATTTCCCTTTGCACTTATGGGTTACTTCAAGCTGTAAGGAAGTGGAGTTGCAAGTTCTGGAGCTCTTCTCACACAAGGAGAAGTCAGGAAAGCAAGCTGCTGATGATTTCAGGTGGTGAGAAGTAGCGTGAGAATTTGAGACTCAAGCTGCTCCGAATTTCCCAAGTGGGAGAGGAATGCCATATGCTGTTGTCTTCACCCAGTTGCAGGAGTGATAAGGACTTTTTGTCTCCATCTTCACTTTTTTTATAAAATAAGAATGTTGTTATGCAGCTTATTGCCCTAAAGAGGCCTCTTGCAAGATGATAATCAGAGCTGCAAGCAGAATCCCATTAAGTATTCTGCAGCCTTCCTTTAAGCCTGCAGTTTGCTTCAGGTTACTCTGGGAGTAAAGCTTCATCCTGGGAGTAGATCCTTCAGCAATTGGAAACAACTGTTAGATTAATGAGTTACTTTTCATTACAAGTGCCTTATCTTCATCTGCTGTGGCTGATAATGTTGGGCTTGTTTAAACAGCAGCCAAAATCTGCAATGTCAGTCGTATGGGATCTCACTGTGAGATTATTGCCATCCTGCTTCAACAGCAATTGAGTATGGGAAAAAATTAATATTCAGTGGTAAAGTAAAACATATTATGTTGAGGTATTTCCCCAAAGAAATGTCTGCTATTTCCTAGCACATTTGTAGTGGTTAAGAAATTATTGTTATGTTTACTGAGTACCATGCACTAATGACCTTCCAAGGCATCACAGACATTTTCTTCTCTGTCCTAACACCAGCAGCTGTGAAAAGTGGTTCAAACATAAGCAAAGTATGAGAGGGGCTCTAAATCATGCTGAGATCTTGCTCAAAGATGTGATTTATTGAAAGACAGGACTTTAGTGACCCAGAAAGTCATGAACGCACATAGCAGTTTTAAAAGAATTGTACCAAATGAATTTGAGCTATCAAAATCAATAGCAAACAATTAGAGCATCCAGAATTTGAAATATATTTTGTCTGAGCTCAACAATAAACATTCATTGCAAAATTACTGTATTTAGTGGAACGCAGGAAAAAACAAAAGCAAAGTAAACTACAAATACCTTATTTTCTTAAATGTCATGTATAGTCAACAGTCAGTATACTTCAAGCTCCTTGGTGGTTGAAGAAATATATTTGGGATGCTTGCTTGTCATGTCCAATATTTTGCAGAAAAAAAAAAAAAAAGAAATGTTATGCTTGCTTTATCTGGATTCTCTCTTGCAGAAATGTGCACAGTCTTGCACAGGTGAATAGCAGGTGTGTGTCTTACAGAAACCAGGGCACTATTTGTTAATTTTGATATAATTTAATAATGAAGCCAAATTGTGTTCTTTAGATCCCTTTATTAATTCCAGGTATAAAGTGAACTTCAACATTCCCAGCACTTGTTTTTTCTCTTTACAATGATAATTCATTTTCTTATAACAGTCATTTGTCACGTGGTGGCTTGGTGGTCGTATGTATGACGTCATTTACTTGGACTTTTAGGAGTGACATCATATGTACGGCTGCTAAACTGCTGCATGGGACATCACTTAAACAATTTTCTTCTGAAGAAATCATGCCAATCATATTCAGGCTATGAACGCACCCTGATTATTAAGTTGTGAATTATTTCTTTTTAATAAAGTATATTTGTAAATGAACGAGACATTCCTTTATTGTATCAACATCATTTATATTTCCATCTGAAGTAACTGATGGATGGATGGGAAGGGTTTTCTTGTGCAGTAATGGGCTCTGAACATTCAAAATTTGTTCAGTATCATAGGTAGTAACAAAGTGAAATTATTTAATCTTGTTGGGTTTTTTTTTTAATGGTGAAAACATGTTTGTTTAACTAATTCCTAAAATACCTAAAATTGTTAAAACCTAGTAGCAGAGCTGATCCCTAATACTTAATTCCATGAGAGCACACACAGTCACACAGGGACTCATGGGACATTCCCAGCATCTCCCATTAGCATGCTACACACTGAGGTTTCCCACCCATAAAGCCATGCCCAAGCTCCTGTTGATTCTGATAAGAGCATAATGACTCAGATATTTCTTTCCACCCCTTTTGTTCTTTCCTGACCCTTACAGTAAGGAGCACAGAAAGACTAAAACAAATAGTAATACTTGACATCACAAACTGTACCAAGAATTTTGTGTGCCTGAAGCCCAGGAATATAAGGCTTCTGCCAGGAAAAAAAAAGGGGGGGGGGGGTGGGGGGTGGACTAGATGACCTTTAGAGGTCCCTTCAACCTATGATCAGCCCACTGAACTGACTTTGGGGAGGTCAAGCTTTAGGTTCTGAGTGCCAGAGTGGTGGTGGGCCTGTGGTTCGCCTACACATGGTAGGAAACACCAGCATTGCAAACAGGTGTGACCGATCAACCTCCAGGAATCCATCAGATTCATTTTTCACTAGCCTGCTGAAATTGTGATCTGATTTTAAGGTAAAAAAATATATTGTTTAAACTTCCATAGCCAGCTTTTCAAATCTAGGCAAACAGAAATAACTAACAGCAGTCAAAGGGAAGAGTACATTTGAAGGGCGTATGACAGATGAACAATGCAAGTAACACATCTACGTATAACCCTGAGTCTGATTTTGCACACAAGCTATTTGATTACATCAAAAGTGCCTGGAAAGATCTTTGTGCAGCTGACTTTGAAAATCTGAGTCTTTGTGTATGGTAAAAAGAAAATAAAATTATATAGTTTTAGAGACAGCTGTAATCTGATATTATTATTCTGGTTTTTATCCAAACTTGCTTGATATTTACTGTGGGTCACTAAGTGATTTTCACTGATGAAATAATTTCCACTGAGTTGTAGTGACTCAATTTATCCATATTTTTGATCTCTCTGAGTGAATTACTGGCCCAAATATGGCAATAGAAATTTTGCTGGCAATTTCGGCATGATTGCCTTGCACAGACAGTAGAATGGGCAATCCTCCTGGTTACATGGTTGAGCACTTTAGATAATTTTGTACACAGTCCAAGACATTTCTCCTATCCACTACCACAGGTACTCTCTGCCTTCAAGTATTAAAGTATTCTCATTAACCTGACAAGAACTGACTTCTTCAGGAATTGGTTTAGTCCCTTACAGTGAGTTATGAAACTGACCTTTCGTCTCTGAATTGTACCTTGTGCCTCAAAATCATCACCACTAGTTAAAAACTGTTACATCTTCATCAGGTAGAACGTGTAAATAGAGCGTTTATTTTCTGATGGCATATCTTACTTTTTATTTCACCTTTTATGTTTCTGTACTGTACAATCTTTTGGGAACAGTCTGTCTTTTTAGAAATGGTGTCTAAAAGATACTCTGAAAAAAGGTTAGAATAGGGGAGAGATATTCTGAAGCACAGAACAATTTCTGCAGTTTCTATCTGTGTAGCTGGTATTTCACAATTATTTCATGTCAGTGCTGTGTTTATTCTGTGCAGATAAGGCAAATGAAACTGCAACAGTATTTACGGCCAGCAGTGCCAGTCTTTCTGTTCTCTGTCAGTGTGAAATGATTTTGATCTTCTTTGGTCAAACAGATGTGAAGAACAGATTATCTCCTTCCAGAATAAAACAAAAATAAAATAAAATCACTGTTTAAAATTGGTAATGTTTTCCAAGCATAATCAGATGGTTATGCTTTAAAAACATGGATGTGTTCCCAAACTGGCCCAGCAACAGGAATCATTGAGAACAGAGGTGATGCCACAGAACTCCCCCTAGATTTCTTTGATGATATGTTATTCCTGTGCTGATTGTAAACAGTTTGGAACTGAGTTATTATTCAAAATCAGAATGGAAAAAATAATCATGGAGTTATCTGGGAATCACTTCAGAGAAGTACTGAAGCCTACGGCATTACATGGACATGAAGAGCTAAGATAGACCTGAGGAAGTCTAAAGAACCTCATCTGCACTTTCCTACACTACATACTGGATTTAGGATGTTACTTGGTTGTTTTTTAAATGATCCTCATGGACTCCAGCTAATCCCTTTAATATTTTCATAAGTGAGCAATCTGTGTTGTTTGGCTTTGCTTCTGTATTTCTTGTTTTGGCTTTCTAAATGCTTAATTTTTCACTTGGATGGCCAGATTAAATGTTCCAAAGGGTTTAACTGTCCAAGTATATCTTTGTATATATGTGAATACATACACATAAAATTTATATAAAATAGTTTCTACCTTCTTATTCCTCCTATTTTATTTCAAATATCTAAGTACAGCAGGATAAACTGCCTTCACTGTCCTTCATTCTTTAGATAGTAGCTATATACAGTTGAAAATGATTCTTTTTTACCAAAAGAGATTAGATTAAATTAAGAAAAAATAATTGTTTAGGTATAAGAGTATATAAAGATCAAACTGAGATGGTTTGGCACAAAAGTATCAGGATAAAATAATGGCTTTTTTTTTCAACAAGTCAAACCTACTGTTGTTTTGCTGTGTATTTTACCAAGGTGTTTTAGTTGTGCATATGGGAAAAAAGCAATGAATTAATGAAATACAACTGCTTGTGATATGCAATTAATAAAAAGGAAAGCAAAACTGTAATAAATAAGCTGGTGTTTGAACTTTCAAACCTGTCATGTTTTCAGTTTGAACAACCACAAATGCTTGCTTAACCATGTGTGCTAGTATTTGCTGCTAGAAACGTCAGGCTTGTGTGTTTATGAGAGTTCTGAGTTTTGAAGCAGCCTGTAAATAACTCTGTATGTGTTTGTGATGGCTTTAGTACTGTTTAGGGTCATACAAGGGAAGTGCCACAGCAGTATTGCATTTGCTTGGGGAAGCAGAGGAACTAATCTTTCCCTATCACCTTCAGGCAGAGAAGTGTCCTGATACTGGATTAAGGCAGAACAGAATTAACTAAAGCTTCGTACTCTCATTTCCACCCTGTCTCACAGACCTGGGGTGTGCAACAGGGGATGGATGGAGCAGTCAGAAGATTCCACTTGATCGAAGAGGACCTTCCTATTCAGACTCTCAGACTTTCTCAGGGACACTTTGCTTAGGAACTTACCTAGGAGCAAAGGCCAGGCAGTGGGTTTAAACTCTCTACCCTGTGTGTCTATGACCTTAACAGTTGAAGGAGCTCAAAGCAGGTGATATAAAACATGAAATAATCAATTTTGAGGCTTTGGCACTGAGTTATGTTGTTTGAGCAGTCTGGAGAGAAAACAGTGTAAGTGAGTGGAAATACATGGGTGTAACTTTGGGCTGGTAGAAAAGTTTTTGGCAGATCGATAAGCTAAAGCAAAATATTTTAAAGACTTTATCAAGTATTTAATGATATTCTGTTTTGCCCAGAAAAGGAGCTTGGTTAAAATCTTGAGTTTATAGTGGGGTGAACTAGTAAAAATTCAGCATTTACTTTGCAAGCAATATAAGACGTGTCATAACGCTAAACACGTACAAATAAAAGCCCTTGAAACATGCATAACAGAAATTGTTGATCCTTGCTTTTTTAATTTTATCCTCTTAGTTTTTTCACTTGTACTAACAGTTTTTCCTTTCTGTACAGAGAATGGTTCCCAGTCTTTCTTCTACCGTAAATTATACTGATCCAACATTAGAGCCTCTAGTAACTGAAAATTCAGTCATACGACAGAAGATAATAGATTCGCAGTTCAAATGCTATGAGAGGATGAACAGAGCTCCTCCATATAAGAAAAAAGGTAAAAGAGCTTTTAAAAAAATCTGTTTGTGTACTGCCACACTTGCTTGTATCTCTGTAAACACTTTCTTCTGCACACTAGCCAATAGTCTTCCTCAGGGTGCAGTTTCCTTCCTGTAAGCAGTAGTTGAATTCACAGTAATTTATAGCTTCCTCTAAGTGCTAAGAAAGAAAAAAGCCTGGAACCAACCCAGGGAATGAACAGCTCTTCTTCCCCATGCAGACAGTACCCCCATCATCTGTGTTTCTGGCTCAGTTCTTGACTGTTTGAGTATCTCTTGTTCTTGCTTAGGGAATGGCATTCTCCAGAACCTTTCAGCAAGCTCACAGGAAGACTTAATTGTAAGCAGTGATCTCTTAAATATAAATGTCATTCTCTTTGCTTTGCTCACTGTTTTTCTGTCATTCTCATATTGATTGATGGCTGCCATGCTCCATACCAACACAGATGTGCCAAGTGTTCCATATTCAGCAGTGACACTGGCAAAAAGAGGACACATCTTTATTGAATACAAGGCATATATTAAGATTAATAAAAAGGGAAATGACAAATAATAGTGGTGCTACAATGGCAGTATAAATAAAGCAGCACTGCTGGTTGGGACTGAGCATTCTGTTCATTTTTTCTCACAGAAAATATGGAACATTGTGGGCATTTATGCAAGTAAAGAACAGAGATACCTAGGACACAGTTGAAAAAGAATATATTTTAAAATCACGATGAAAAAAACCACAACCTGATAGATGGAGTGGAGATAGTGTGGGATTTCTTTGTAGTACAACAACAAAGACATTTCTACAGCTCTTTACCATAATGATTTTACTGGGCTCTCTAAGACTCAAAGAATGATTAGATGTTAAGATACTCAAGTCTTGATGCAGAAAAGTTTTGGAATTAATATAGAGATTCCCATTGCTTCAAATGGGTAATGGGGAAAATCCACAAGCATTTGAACAGGGTTGTGGGACAGAAAGAGCCAGGTTTCAGACATAAACAAGCCTTTAGTAGTTGTGCTTGAGGAGGAAATAACTTACTGTCTTCTCAGATTGCTCTTTTAGTCTCCAGCTCTATAAATATGGTTTTTTTGCGTCCATTGATCATTTTACTGGATTCACCTTTCTTTTTCAGTTTGTTTGTGTGATTAGTTGCAAAGGGCTGAAGTGTTTTCCCAGCATGAGCTGGGAATTCCTGATAGTGTTCTCAAGGGCAGCGTTGTCCAGGAGGACAGCAGTTGCAGACCCACAGCCATCGGACACAGCACAGCAGTTCCTGCATTCGTTTGGCAGCTAGATTTAAGTCATGCCATTGTGCACTGTTATGTTCATAGCAAAATGCACTTCATTCATTTGTAACCCAGAATGAAGGTAATGGGTGACTAAACAATGATGCCAACACTACCGAAGTTGCGTTTTCAACTGAACTACACGATCCTCACCAGCCCTCCAATATTTACACCTCATAAAGTGTTGAAAGGGGACAAAGCTCTAAGCCTCTTGGCTGCAACTTTGAAAGAGAGGATGGGATATGAGGTGGGAAATTCCCTTAATGCAAAGGACAACCATTGAGGTGTGTCCTGAGAGGAAAAGCCCAACATACAAGCCGAAGGGTTATACTGGGTATACATTTTCAGCACAAACATTAGTGGGGTCTAATACTGAAACTCCCAGGAAAGCCAAGTATCTGGTATAACTTTACAGAGCTACTAGAGATGTCTAATCTTTCCCTGGTATCTTTGTAGACCCTGATGTAGCCTTTTTGTAGACTGGCACAAAGGCAGCTTAAATCCTTCATAATCCTGGGGCTCAAAGCTGATAGCAATGGGCTGCAGTGAACTGAGTAGTATCTCATGCTCCAGAGCCAGGGAGATGGTATAATACAGGTGCGCTGTGGCAGCATCAAAAGAGGCCATGTGTCAGCAGAGCCAAAGTAACGGACCATGTACACACACTTACCTTGCCCATTTCAAGGTAGAAATTATTACCTCAAATCCCAAAGAAATAAAAAAAAGAGTAGCTCAGGCACATGGGAACAGCTGATTGTGTCTATCCAGAAATGTACTATTTTTATCTGGTAATACAACAATATGGTTTTCAACTCTTCCTTTTCTGTTTTATTACTTATATTGTTTTTTTTTTTCCTGCAGCACTTAAAAGACATGTGTGTATAGTGATATATGTTTGTTTGTGTGTATATATACTGTATATATGAATGTATCTGTGCATATATATCCTGTTACTTACCTTGAAAGGCACATTCCATAATATATAGATCAACATTGGTGATTTTTTTCTTTATCAAGCAAGGCAGGGAATTTAAAGCTAGAAATTCCTACCAGCCCCATTCTGCACTGTTTTTCAGATACAAGCTCAAGTTGCAAACATTTTCTGCTCTTCTTTTTCTTTGATATTACAAAATGATTCCTAAAAATCTTTCAGATACATCTCAAAGCTAGAGAATAATATGAGAATGCCTGAAGGAAGGATAGCAAACTGCTGATATGATGGTTGGTTAATTACGTGAACAAGTAGCATTGGCACATTTAACTTGATAATGGAAAAATAGATGTGCATAAAATCTTAGCTGATGAAGAAAAAGGCTTCATAAAAATATCTTTTTTTGCTAGACATCTAATCTGGAAAAAATTAATTTGGAACAGTTTATGCTTTCAATTTTTAATCCACCACTGTTTTGACTTAAAAACAGTTATTGGTGCAAATTTGAAGAACTCACATGTCTTTTTACAGCTTTCTTGCTTCAGTAAGAAAACTCATCTGTGAATCATTTCAGAAGCATCAGAATCAATTAGCTACCCATATTTTAGTAACTTTCAGTGGTTATTAAGTCCCTCCTATATGATTCTTTCAAAAACAACCCACATGGTAATAGCTGCAATTCTGAAGCTCCCACAGGACCAGAGCAAAAAAAGGCAAGGTGTATCTTTTCACTCTACTTCCCTTTAACCTAATGGTCATGATGATAAATACATTTTTTGCCAACACAAACTGATTTTAAATGGGAAATAACTAAGAAGTATAGAGGGTATTTAAAATGTGTTAGTTGAATTGTGGATTTCACAATGAGTCAGGAAATCATGTTACAGCAAGCAGTCTTATAGCACAGTTTCTTTGGACCATAGTGTGTAACAGGGATCAAGAATGAGCTGTGTTCTGCCTGCCTAATGTGGCCATTGTTTCTGGTGCTGGGAATGGTTCTTGCAGGGGACACAGCCTCAACAGTGGTACCTGCCTAGAAGGGGCACAGTGAGGACAGCATCACAGCATGCCTGCCCATACAACACCAGTAGGCAGAGTTCACCTGTTACAAATCGTGCTGGCACCAGCTTCATGGGATCTGTAGTCCTGTCACTGTTCTCTAGTGCTGAGCAATGCAACAACCTTACAGGGAACTGTCTCGGCAAAAGTTGCTTTTAGCTGGGACATGTCTGCAAGCCTTTCCTACCTTTACATTTCAAATACTTGATTTTCAGACCTACTGAATAGCAGAAAGTGAAATGAGAAGTGGATGCCTGTAAGGTCTCTGGGTCCCGCTAGTGTACATGCTTATGGCTAAGGATGGAAGGAAGATATAAAAGAGGAATTTATATCATCAGATCCTATATTCAAATTTCAGTTCAACAGATTGTAAAACATTACTTTCCAGTGAAATGAACACCACTAACACCAGGCCAGCAAAAACAAGTACATTGTAGCACCTGAATGCTACTCAAAGTGTAGCAATAACAAGGGCTTTTATTGCAAAAAGAAAACATTATTATCTGCAGATGGCAATATTCCTTGAGAGGCTAGAACAGAGCAGGTTCAGGAGCGACTGTGTTTTGAATTAACTGCTGCATTCCTCCTAAATGTCCAGGTCTGTTCTGCAACCGAACATGGGATGGTTGGTTGTGCTGGGATGACACGCCTGCTGGAAGAACCACTGCTCAGAATTGCCCAGATTATTTTCCAGATTTTGATCCAACTGGTACAGTATTTCCTGTTATCACCTTTTGAAGAAAGTCTTCAGAACATTCATGCCATTGAGTGGAAGCATGTTGAAAATATTTTATGTGTATGTTATATAAATATAACCCATCAATTTATGGAACCTAGTTTATGAAAATATTAACTAGTTATAAAAACATTTTTAGCACCTCATTCTAAGTTTTTATAATGAAGATTAAATGTTTGTGTTCATGAAATACATATCAGTATGTTCTTTGTTCAGTTTTTATTGGAAAATACTATTGTATAGAAGATGAGCAAAAATAATGTTCTTTCAGTCTCCCAGGTTTCAGATATTCATTGAATTCTTCATACAAATACCAGGAGCCTTGCAGGCTAGGAGAAGTCATTCACGGACATTTAAAGGGACACATGAAAGGAAAAATCAAGGACAGAAATATTGCTAAATAGACATGAGGAAATATTAAGCACAAATATAACTCCACAAAGAGTATTGCTTGAAGAAAGATGCAGTTGTGTGTTCCATGCTCAGGACGTGTTGCATATAGGCAGAAGTTGATGCCACAGTGGGCATACTCGTCCATAATAGACACAGTGTACCAGTTACAGCTTTAAAACCATGAAACTAAACATTTGGAGGGAAGGGTATATAAATCTGAATATTTTCAACGAGGTTAAAACAAAATGTATGTGCCCAACTGGAAGGTAAGGAAACAGACTATTATATAGCTGTGAATTAATCCCTCAGTGCCATTACCTAAAACTGTTGATTTTTTTGAGCTTTTTACCTTTCTAGAAGAAGAGTTTCCAAATTGCATCAGCGTCAGTATGTATTTAGCTGAATTGCATTTGCTGTAGCAGCCAGATTGATGGATATTTCTGTCTTTTATAAATCAAGCTATCCACCGTTAGAGATTTCACCCAGCAAGTGGGAAACTTCCAGTGTCAGCCCCCGTCTGAGGTGATTCAAACCTGCATCCCAGCTTCTGTAAAGGAACCTCCTCCTTTCCAGTGAAGAAGGCATTGGACAGGATGGATTGAAGGTTTTGTGTTCCTGGAAAGTGAGCTCACATGGCAGTGTGATGTCCACCTCTTTTGGGGATACCCTGAGATCTATCCTACAAATCTTTACAGCATTTTACACCTCTGAGACACACAATAGGCACTGATTCACAAAGTCTTGTCTTTTGTGACCTTTTTGCTTTCTGTCACACTTAGTCTTGACCTCTTTTCTGTACAGTGTTATAGTTTTCAAGGAGGCGTCTTGCAGCAGGAACAGTTCGTAGCTAATCATTGGAGTGCCTGAGGGGAAACAGGCTGAGGAGACGACACCCTCAACTGGAGGAGTGCCCGTGGCCTTTTGCCTTTTTCTCCCTATTCTTTTTCCCATCCCACCGGAGGGAGGGAAGCAGGGTGTGAGTGAGTAACCACATGGTGCTCCACTCCCAGCTGGGTCTAAACCATGACAAATGCTAAGGTCTGTGGCTTGTACTGTTGATTGCAAATCACTATTTAATGTACAGATGCATGCTACAGGGTCTAGCCCACAGTGTGCACATACTGCAGTTACTCTTGCTGCCATGCTTTACAACTTGCAGATTTCAGAATTTTTTAGTATCCCAGTTTTCAGTACACAGCCACAGGAGGAAAATCCTCCTCCAGTAATTAAATTCCCTCTGTCCTGTTTAGGAACAATACCTGTGGTCTTCTGGACTCAGTATTTTCCCCTGGCACATCTCTCTTCTCCTTGTCAGCACCTCTGTCAGCCTCTTTGCCAGCATCCTGGTCAGTCAACATTGTTTTTCTGGCTCGGCAGCAGTTTAGCGTCTCCTAGTTGAGCCAGAGCCACTTTCCTAAAGTACGTGTTCAGTTCACCAGCACATATTACAGCTGCAGCATCAAACCAGCAGGTAGTCAGCCTTTGCTTTACAGGTGGCTGATTGTCACACCGGGACATTATCTTTAGACTTTATTAAGGTAAAGTAAGAGGGAGACAAAAAATTGCGACGGTGACTAGAAGTCTTTCAACTGCTAATGGAAGTGGCTGCCACTCACAGGTGGCCAAAAGCACAGGTTAAGCTGTCCTGAGAAGTCTGTCAGGTCTTGTGTTACAAGTCATTATTTCCTTTTGTAACGCCTGTTAAACAAAATACAGCTGGGTTTTCTGCTGAGAAACAGAAAATTCATCCTTAGAACAATGATTTTGCAAGATGAAAACTGCAGCACCTGTCAGATTTCCTTTCCATTAAACCTCCATGATATCAAACCACCTCAGCATATGTTTTAGGCATGCATGTAACTCCATGGGCTCCTGAAATGAGGATTTCATGCTGTGCTGCACTGATGTCTGCAGAACCACTGTGTATCAGCTTACTGATGGCTAAGTTACTTTCATTTGAGGCTATGTACAGCCTTGCATCCTGGAATAAAATGGTGACATTCAGCTCTCTTTTTGTGCTTTGATATGTACGTCATTTGTAACTGGAAAACTGAAACATCATCTGGCAGCATAGGATGAGATTCTCTTCCCATCAACACCAGTGGGTGCTGTATACCAGCTCTGAACCCCCAACAACATTCAGCGTCAGTGCCAAGAAGAAATTGCTAGAGTCTGTTAGGAAGTAAATAAGGTGAAAGCATATTCTGGAGAAAAGGATGCAGAAGCAAAATGATGGAGAACACACTCAGTGGTCTGTTCATTTTGTGTCTGACAACTTCACTACCAGATGTAGTCCTACTTACTTCACTGAACTTGCATCAGTTTTTACTAGATAGAAATCTGTGTTTGGAAAGAAGGAAGGACCGTTGTGATAATCTGTTCAGTTAGCTAGGGCTTCCCACACTTCTTTCCCCATCTGAGGAAGCTGTATCCTTTGAAAGGAAATTTGAAACTTAAAGAAAACAAAGAGAAACCCCTCTCTACAGGCTGTGACAACTTTGTCCTTTTCAATAAACAACTGTTGCCTCTTGTAGCAATCTCTTTATCCAATGACCAGTGTGCTCAATGTGATAATGCATAAAAAAAATCAATTTGCCTGGAAAACATACCAAGACCTACAGCTTTAATGCCAGTGACTGCAGGAAATTCATTGTCTCATACACTCCTGCCTGTGAAGTTCTGAGCCAGGCTGACTTTTATACTCCCCTATTCAAGCAGCATGTGCAGTTTCTCTTGAATTGTATTTTATATTCATATTTTATCCAGGTTATTCTTTGGTGTATTCCTTTTGAAATGATTTCAGATCACACTGAAGTTGCTAGGAGTTGAATTTGATAGGAATGTAGTATGTAATTCATGCTGGTAATATTCTTGCTAATCAAAAAAGACAAAATATATTGTAGGTATAATGGCTTTCTAGCAAGGCAAATTTAATGGGGGCAGCAGGAGGAGCAGAGCATTGTCCTGTGTCGTGCACAGGCTGTTGGGTTCGTGGCAGAGTGCCACCTCACTCTCCCTGCATGGTCTATTTGGTCAGGATTAATTTGATGCAGTCACACAGTAGTGTAGCTGCATGTGCACATTGCACTGTGGCAACCATACCTCTTCATTTCACTTTTGCTCCCTTTCCTCCTTGGCAAAGAACAGTGGTTACGAGCAGTAGCCAGGGAGCAAGCCCTGTGCCGCTTTATGATCCAAGGCTGCATTTAGCAAATCTCCACTCGGTTCTCCACTTTATTAGCTTTCTGTCTTTGGTTCCATTTTGTAAACCAGTTACTCTTAACTCATCATGTGACTCCAAGATCAATGTTTTTAGAAGTGCAATTTGAAAATAGGTCCATATGTATCCATAACCTTGTGATGGTTAATGTGTTGTTACATATCACAACTGAGGATCCTGGAAGTACAACCTTGCCTTCCTGTTCTGACACTGACTAGAGGCGGTGAGGTCCTCTTGATCTGGAGTGTGAACCATGGCAGCAGAGTGAGCAGAGGCACTGTGATACTTGTGTTCTCTGCAGCTCTCTTGTTGCATACTGCCGTGTCTGAATTGCTTTGTCTTTCTTACAAAATATCTTCAGAGAAACAAGGATAAATGTTCTGTGCAGGAGAAGGGGGAGCAGATTGAATAGCTCTTGCAGACCCTTGTCTTGCTTGACATGTGATGCCTATGAGCACAAGGGACTAGATTTGAGGGACGCAGGCACACCCTTCGCACAGCTGGCAAAATGCACAAAGCATTTAGCTGAGTAGGTTGACAAGCTGACAAGAGCAGTCATTGCAGAGGAGAAATCATGGCTTTCCACAAACCAGAGAGGAACAGAGAGACTTTATGGTTTGCAGTAGCAGCTGTGTCTCCTTCCACTCCCTTGGCTTCTGGCAGGCAGGGAGGTGGCTTCCTCAGATATCCCCTAATTCAAGCACATTCACAAAGCATGGTCTCCCTTCTTGCAGACTCAGTCCATCATGTGCTCCTTCCTACCCGGCACCATGCCTCAGCAGGGAGACATGCCTGCACTCACCATAGGTAAGGAGTAGTATCCTCAGTGGACAGGAGCCCCAGGGACCTACTAGAGCACCCTGAGCAGCACAGGGAGGGCTGAGTCTGGGAGAGCCCCTCTCTTGCTGCCACAAATGCAAATTTCCCAACTCTGCCTGCAAAAGCCAGCTTTGTATTTCTGCTGATCCTTTTTTCCTGTCTTGAAGTGATATCATTTAGACAGTGATAAATAAACCAAACCTGAACTATTTGACCAGCTGCTTCTTTTCCTCCTACCCTTCTGTATATTTCTACCCTGTTTCTTGGCATGCTTGAGAGCTGTACTTTTTAAATCAATCCCCACAGTGCACAATATGACTTTATTATACAGATTACAGTTCTGCTGACTGAGGCATTCGGATGATAGTGATAACTCTTTACTTATTAGGACACTGAAATTGAAGTTTTCTGGGCTCTCCATTGTATTATATCAGATGATCTTTTAATTTTTGAAATTTTTTCTTCTAGAATATTTTACTGCAGATCTAAGTAAATATATGTGCTACATCAGCTATTCCCTCATCTGCAAAACTAAGTGCTACACAGGTCTATCCAAACAATGGCAAAGAATTGAATGTCTGGTATGTGCTGAGCATGCATTGCAACAGAGGAACACTTCTTTGTAATTCCAGCTTCTAGCTCAACAAAAAATTAAAAATGGTGTTGACTCTTTTAACATCTGCTAGCTCTAGAGTTGGTCTAATTGTAAAAAGCCTGATTGATAGAACTGTCATGTTTGTTCCAGAGTTATTGGGTTAAGATATTCGTTACATATAAATGACTGAGTTGTTTTTATGAAAATATGATACATACAACCACTATTAGTAGAACAAGCAATACCACATGCAAAAGTATTACTACTGGTTAATCTTTTTAGACATTTCACTACTCCCATGAAACTGCCCTTGTGGACAAGATTTCTCTTATTCAATATTCCCAGACAGCTCTTGAAGTGTCTGTGTTTCTAAGCTAGCTACAGAGACCCTTCACAACTGCCTAAGAATTGCATAACTTCGAGGTTGCTGAAGTCAGGTGAGATGAATCCCACACAATGTCATTGTTCCTCCGCATTGAATAATGTGATGTCCTCTCCAAGCTGATAGTGTACAGACAGAACCCCAAAAAATAGCATTTACATAGTAGTTGGATGATCTTAAAGTACACAATTCCATTTTGCTTTGCTAGTATTGCCATACCCAACTTTACAGTTTTGTGGTTTTCTTCAGAGCTTACTAGATTTCTCCAGTTAGCATAAAAACCAACATGCATCCAGGTTCATAATCCCACACTTGTTGCTGCACCACTGTAGAATGACTTGCAGTAGGACAGTGGTTGGGTTACAGACACACAGCTTTATCTCTGTATAATATATATCATAGATTTAGAAGAGATGTTTGACATGTTTGAGTCACTGGGATGGACAGTAGGGAGGCTTTTCCCCAGTCCCATATGCTGACAATATCACAGCAAGAAATCTGTTGGGACATGGGCACTTCCAGACTGGGATCAGTTGTGTTTGTCTGGCTTCAAGGAAAAGTATGAAGCAACAGGTTTGTCTCTAACTTACTTCGGCAAAGTGCCTACCCAGGCACTAAAGTACAGAGATGATAGATGATACTACTGTTATATTCACATTAACAAAAGCTGTGTACTTTGCAGAGCACATGGGAGAGCAGGTACGATGCTCGGACACTGTGTTCTGTGGTAGCATAACCATTAATCTTTTATCTATGACTGAAAACTTTTTCCAGCTTTAGATAATATCTGGCAACGAGTACAATGGGAATATTGCTACACAGGCAGTCTGAGATTATCTCCAAGCTGCAGTGATGGAAAGCTGAGATAACATGTACTGTTCTTTTTGGTGTTGTTGATGCACGAATTGATTTTCAACAAGTGCCCCAAAACAATGATCTGAAACTCACTGTAATTTTTAAAATATCCTGTGTTCTGGACTATTGTACTTTGTTTTTTTTTTCAGTGGCACTAAATGAAATGTATTTCTAGTCAGAGGAAGATAGCTCAGTCTATACAATCCTTCCCTTGCCAGTATAATAGATTAGTTTCCATAGGGTATATAGAGGAATATGAATCTTCCAAATTAACAGAACCATTAATCATCACAGCCGATTCAGAAAAATAAATGCAAATATTGAACACAAAAAAATGAAGATGTGTATGTTCAAAAGATAATTGGCTCTGTAAAAGTGTATTAACTGGAAATGCTGATAATATATGTATAAATATTCATAAAGCAATGAAATTATAAAGCTATAATAGGCAAAGGGAAGTCCAGATAGACTTCTATGACTATTTTAAAAGTCAGACTTGAAAAACTGTTTTTCATAAATAAAAAGCTGTGTCACTATCTAAAAAAATATATCAGACAATTTAAGTTTCTGACCTTATCCTGCCTTTGTTACTTGGGCTAACTTTCGAATTACTCCCATGTGGCTGATGCCCAAAGGAACTAGTCCAAAACTTGATAAGTAATTAGGAGTGACTGCACCTTAGTGCCCAGGGTTTCCCAGGCAGAAATATGGGCGTGGTGGGGAGGACACAGACACAGCACGCATCTCCAGCTCCAGGCATCCCTCAGAGCTGTATAGTGTTGAAGCCCTGCCATAGTAAAAGGGCATGTGTGAAGGAGCACAAGCCTGGAGAGCAAAGGAGCATGAGCCTGGAGCGTGATCCATACGGCAGGACTTTTGGGAAAGATGCCAGAGCCACCTGTGGTGCAGGAACCAGCAGCAGAGACATATGTGGGGAGGCCAAACGCACATAAGATTATTTAAACAGAGAACTCTGTAACCATTTTGAATTAAACTGGACAGGTGGGACCTGCACCAAAATGTTTGTGAGGCTGCTTCTCCCAGTGCCTGCATGCTTTGCAGCCTCAGAGGAAAACGAGCAGTGCTCCCGCTCACCCTGGCAGGATTTAGCTGGCTCAGATGCTGGGCAGGACTCTTCCACCCCTCTGCATAAGCACATGGCTGGTGTTGGGACTGTCACTGTCTCCAGCACCCAGACTCCACTTTATACACTGTTTGCTGTCCTTTCTCTATACAGTATTTTTGACTAATTATTACCTGGAACCCTGCCACAAGGTTCAATCCGCTAACGTGTGTGGATACCAGCATGTCCTAGTGAGTGTCAGGTCTGAAAACAAAAAGTTGGCATGCTAGCCAGTAGGCATATCCATTTTCCAACATAAATACTGAAGGCTGGGATGAGAAATAATGATAAGCAGGCATCACTGTGTTTGCCTTCCTGTGCGCACTTCTGTCAGGTTTGGCATCAGGGCCAAACATTACTTTCTCTTCTTTCTGTTTCACTTTCAACAGCCTCTATAAATGAATTATTATCACCACATAAATAAATGCATCTGAATGAAGGCTGGGTGTATATACTCTACTGCATTCATGCAAGACAAAAGCAGACAGATAAACCACAAGTATACCATCAGATAAATCTCTGATGGAAAAAAACCCAAACAAATGTATATTAATTGCACAAGTTGAAAACCCTTTGGATTTTGTTATACAAGCATTTTATTTCCAATCAAAAATTCTTTTTAGTGGATTTTTTCAATGTGTAATATGCATATACTAAAATAACTATTATTGCAATTTTTCATCAGAAAGGGCTTCAAAGTACTGTGATGAAACTGGAAACTGGTTCCGCCATCCTGAGAGCAACCGAACTTGGTCCAACTATACCCTGTGCAACTCTTTCACCTCTGAAAAGTTGAAGGTATGCTACAGTTAAAAAGGCAGTGATTGTTTGGGAATGGTTTGGGCTGGGCTAGCAGTAAGAGACAGGTCAGAATAGTCCTCATCTTTTAGCTTTCTTTGTTTCAAAAGAATTTAATAGCATTGTCCTTATGATTTCAGCTTATTAAAATTATTTGATGAGTGCTCAAACCTAAATATACCTTTGCTACAGGGTAGATAATTTAGTAGCAATTCATGTGACAAGTTTAGCACTATTTTTCAAATGTATGTTTTGATTCCTATGATTTTCCATGATTGTCCCACAGTTATAAAATGATCCTTTAGAATTTCAATTTTGCTTTCTGTAATAAGTGTCTTCCAAGCTGTTGACATCTTCTCTGCAGGGCTAGAAATATGGATGTAAGTTAAATTTATTTTTCTTAAACAAAGACTATCACCCTGTACTCATTCCCTTTGAGAAGAAATATTTATGGTACCATTAATCCAGAAAATCGTACAAGCCTGAATCCATATAACTTCAACAGTTTAGCTGAAATCAGTGAGACTATTTACAGTAGTGAATTAAGCGTTTGCATCAATATTTCAAAAATCAAGTTGCTAAGCTGACAGAGGAAAACTAAATAGAAAAGCACCAAAAGAAACAAGGAGGGAGAAATCTGAGAAAAGCTTAAAAAAATGAAGTTAGGGAAGCTTGTGAAAATAAACAAATTTCTCAAATGTGAGCAAGGCTCCAGGAAAATCTGATTACAAATTTGTGACAGAATAATTTGTGACTATTTGGACTTGTGGAAGGAAAAGAGTCAAAAAGTTATTTGATTCGGGGTTTGTGTTGGAGGATCTTTTTTACACAGCCAAAAAGCAGTATGTGGTTATATATAGGGCCTTGGAGAAGTCTACTGGACTAGGCAGGAGATGAATTCTAAAAGTTTTTGCAGCATGAGGAACCATAATGCTAAAATAGGGCTCACCTATGGAACAAAAAAAGAATAATAGTAACAATCTGAGCTTACAGAGGCATTAAATGGAATCACCATAAAAATATAATTTTTCCAGATGTTGGCCCATTTCGGAAAGCAAGAAATGTAGTTCTGTTACCTATTATCCATGCCTTCCAGATGAACAATTTTGAACATCATTCAAGCAAAACGCAGATAGAACACAAAGGAAAATCATACATACATCAAGATTCTTGCGAAACAAAAAATAATGGAAAATGCAGAAAGAATCTATCTTTACAGAAGTGCCAAGTTATGTTATGACCTTTAATACAAGTCTTCAAAAACAGGAGTATGCTTCATTTGTAGACTGTTTCCATGTTCCTATGGATAATATAATTAACTGAGTGGGTATTCCTGTTAGAGAATTCTCTCTCCCCAACTCAATAATTCCAGAGGGACAAAAAAAAGAACATTGAAGTGTTTCTTTTAGAAGTTTTCTAAGCAGAAGATTAAAATATCTTCATAGGCTAAAAAATTGGTGAGTCAGCATGTAAGAAGTCCTGTATGTCGGAATGGACATGACAGATGATTGCTATCTCAAGGACTACAGAACTTAATAAAATAGTTCACTATATATTTAAAGTTAACTGGAAATACCAATGTGCTATACTTTGAGACAGATCACTTTAAAAATATTGCATCCAGTTCTTAAAAATACAGTGGTAGACCATTTGGTTTGTTAGCTGAAGGTTCAGTCCATTCTGATCTGTCCTTGTTGTTATATTTGGAAAGCTTTTTTGAGCAGTTACCATAGTAAGTTTACATGGAGTAATGAACCATGGTATTGCTGACTCCTAGATCTACAGCTAAACTGATCTAGCAGTTGTATGCTGAAAGGTAGATAGTTTGAATAACCAGGAGTCCTCGGAGGTGCAACGTAGGCTTACATATAGCTATCTGGAAGCCTTTCCTACTTCTATGTGTTTCAGGGTAAGAGTTGTATAAAGAATAGGCAGCAAAACAACATATTTTTGAGCAGTTCATCTATAAATGAAATTTGGGCTTAAAAATTATATCAAATACCATGAGAAAACATAGCAACCACTTAGTATGGAGTGGAAGACATGTCACTTCTCCCACTACCCTCTGTTAGGAAAGCTGTCTCATCGTCTCTGCACCCTGGTCTTCCATCTCTGGTGGTGGTGGTGCTCTCAGAACAAGTTGTCAAGCATTTGCACTCACTACCAATGTTATGGAAATCTTTGAGAAGGAAATCTAGGGCATTTCCAGTTAATATTCATAGATTTCCATAACTTGGTATATGACATTTGCACTCAGACCATGTTTGTTCTACCTGGTCAGGATAGTGCAAATGTGACTTTGGTTTAAATCCGAATCAGGCCACCACCACTTAGGTTAATGAAATCAGGAGCTGATTCCAAAGTTATAAAACAACTGAAAAACAAACTAGATAAGGAGATATGCACCTTTGCTAAGAGGAATGGCTTTGTTTTCTGAATTTTATTCATAATTGTTTTTAAATGGAAGTTTAAAATTACTTGGAAACACCAAAAAATGTGACTGGCACAATGTGGGGCTATAGAAGGCAGTTCACCTAATCATTGAAAAAGGGAAAATTGCTGATGTATAACAAAAGAAAAATGAATAAAATGGAGCTGAAAAGAAAATAAACCTAGCAGAGGAATTAAGGCCTCCTATCTAAGTCTTTTTTTCAAGGCAGGCTGATACTATATTAGTGCTTTCAGAAAAAAAGACAATGGTGAAGCCTGGCATGCCTTTTAACCTCCTGCAGGCTTCTGACAGCTGGTGATGCTTAAAAGCTTGGTATGACATTTAAATGTCGCTGCATTCTGCAGCCCACATGCTATCCTGTGATTTTGTTTCACTATTGGCATACAGAATATGGATAGGCCTATCTTAGATTTCACTCATATTAGTCAAAGTGGAAGTCCAATAATCTGTTTGTGCATATTGACTTCACACCAGTGTGAACCAGAATGTGCCTCAGGGTGCGCTGTTCTTGTGCTGTAGGAGTTGAGGATAATTTTCATGTCATCTGCTGCTTTCATAACTCTGTAGGCCCTAATCATAAGCCCCCTCTGACTTCTCCTGTCCAAAGGGGAGGATACCAGCATTTGTATCCACTTGTCATAACACAGGTGCACTACCTCGGTTATTTTAGTTGCCACCTTTGCATCTTTCTTAGTTCTGTTATGTCCATAATGTATGGAAACAAGAAACACATGTGCATTTAAGATGTGCACTGTGAATTTTAAACAGAGACATAAATGTGTTCTATCCTCAGTGTCTTTCCTGATGCCATCCAACATTTTGTTGACTTTTTGGCTGTCATACTAAGCCAATGATTCAGAGAATTGGCCAGGATGACTCCAAAATCTCCTTTCTGAGTTTGGTTTCCAGTTCTAAATTTAGCATTGTGTGGCAGGGTTTAGATTGTTTGTTCCTAGGTGTATCATCCCACTTTTTTCTGTGTGAAAGCTCATATGATATCTTCTTGTCCCCTCAGTTATGTGAGACCCTTCTGGAGTCTCTCAGTATTGTTTGGGAGATCTAAGTCTCATCTGGAAACTCAAAGATTTCTCTGCATCAGGTCACTGATTAATATGTTGAACAAAAAGCCAGCCCTGATACCAGTCCCAAGGGCACCTAACCACTAAATCATCTCCAAAAGCAACCATTAAGCCTTTACTCCCTGTTGTTTAAGCTACTTTCAAGTCATACAAGCTTTCTGCCAATCCTGTGGCAACCTATTTTCTTTAGTAATTTGTGTGTGTGTGGATACTTGTAATGGACTTCTTGAAAATTCAGATGGGGGATGTCTGCTGTGCTCTCCTAGAGCACAGGAAAGTTAGTGACACATAGAGTGAGCAAGGATGTCATTAGTTCAGTGCAGCAGAAACAGGTTAACTCATGTACGAAATATTTACCTTTAGACCATGAGTCATGCTGTTTAATAGATTACTGATATTAAAGTATTTTGTGGATTCTTCCTCAAGGAGAAAAAAAAATGAGCACTTGCAAATTGTTCATGTTCGTTTTTTCTTTTTCTTAAATCATAGATGGCGTTCATACTTTATTACATGGCGATTGTTGGCCATGCTTTGTCTATAACATCCCTGTTGATTTCCTTGGCAATTTTCTTCTATTTCAAGTAAGTGTTTCTTACAGACACTCTCTCTTCTTTCCCCAAAGGATCTCAAGTGGCAACCAAACAAAAGTTTGGAAGGGGACATGGCAATGAGAAACAGGTCTTTTGAGTGCCTTTTTATATAATCCTGGTAAAAAAAGTCTTAGCACAGTCTCTCACCAACAAGACATCTCCCAGTGGTGTGTAGCCAAGATCATGCTATTAGATTTATCAAGACTGGTGTAAAAGTGCAGCCCATAGAGAAATGGTGTACCTGGGGATGCGGTAAGGCCCTTCATTTACCAGTTGCCTGTTGTTCCTTGAAGGGCATGTCCAGCTGCTGCAGGTGCAGTGATTGCACAGGGCAGAGGCTTGGAGCCCCCAGCTCCTGAAGAACAGGAATACCTTCTTCCAATGCTGAAGGACTGGGCTATTGGCTTGAGTACATTAGAACTCAGCACTAAGAGTGAGTTTGACACTAGCGTTTAGCCTGTCATCATCATTAAGGGAAAAACAGTGATGTGCTGTATCAAAACTTTAAAGGAGTCTAAACTGTTATTCACTGAAAGCACTGCAGCTACTGTACAGCAACTAACTAGAGCATTTAAACCTTGTCCTGTAGTGAACCTGTCTGCACGCTATTTATTATAATGTGTCTGCAGTGAAAGAGCAGAAAGAGCTCAGATTTGGTGTCTGACATGTAGTCACATCTTCAGCTGCAATCAGTAGTGAAAGGCTATCTCGGAACAGCCTTTGGTTTTTGGCTCACAGAACTGGTAAGCACTAGAAGACATCAAAGGCACTGGGGAAAATACTAAAGAATAAACAATGGATAAGATTCTGAGCTATTGTACATGCACAGCTATGATGACCTGCGTATGGTATACTCTTCTAGCTCTTAAGTAATCTTTTTAAGATATTTAACTTCCATAGCATTCCTATAAACTGCAAACATCCCAGACTGATAGTGCACTCAGAAATCAGGACTGTAATGTCCATTCAAAGATACTTCGATGAAACAGGATAATGCATCCAGTATAATGATTGAAATGGGATGGTATCCTACTGATTTCAGCAAAGGTACATCAATTGCTTGTAATCAGATAATCAGACTATCAGTTCATGACCAGAGAGAGGTAAATGCTCACCATCAATAGAGTATACCTGGAGATAACGGCAAGATAATCTAAAAGGCCAGATAAAGTTTTCCAGCTTTACCTAGATAAAGATTTCCAAGGATCCAAAGGAGTATTCCCCATACTGCCCGCTGGGGAACAAAGTAAGTGTAATAGAAGAAACAAATACTACTGCTTCTGAATAAATAACACACACATTTGTAACCTGATGGACTTTTATTGACAAAAAAACTTACCTCATCCAAGAATACAGAAAAATATGACACTGTTCAAAGAATGCAGTACTCTTTGAGCAGTCAAAAAGACAAAAAAAAAGGGAACACACAAAAAAACCCCTTTTTTAATTCACAGGCTTCTTTACAGAGTATGAGTGGTTGCACAGTAGTGTCAACCTGTAGTAATTAAAAGTCCACCACTGTTGTCATTGTAAGAATATACTTCAAGATTTTAATTTAGCCTGCAATAAATTATTTCAAGCTGCAATTATGCCAGAACACAAATAAGCCTGTGTGAGACTATTAGTAAGCTTCTTGCTTCACTAATGTCAACAGATCTGAGTCCTCTTGCATCCAAAATACTTTTTTTTTGCCTTATGATCATCCTCTTAGAAAGACACATTATTTTGTATATTCATCAATCTATTTCAGAAGCTCAGAGACATTATTTGCAATCCAAAAGCATAGAATACTTCTAGGGATTGATTATCTTTCCATCAAACAGATAAAGAGCATGACTTTTTGTATGTAGGTCAGAATTTATCATTTGTTTTTATTTGGTTGATGTTTCTAGAAAAATTAGAACAAAAAATAAGACCCAAACTCAAATGTAACAAATACAACAAATGCATTTTTTCAGATCTTGGTGACCAAAATAATAACTGTAAATTATGAGCAGGTTCTAAATTAATATCTCCCTACTCATGCCAAATCATGAATGTATATATGCCTTATTTTCCAAAAGAGCAGGATTCATTCTCTGTAGGACCTGTATTTTCCAAAGCAGTTTTTCACCCTGGAATTTCCAGCCTGAAAAGGGAAAAATTAGTCATTTTTTCTATTACTTTATCTTACAGACTTAGCTTAAAACAATGAGTATCTCTGAAAACGTTCAGCTATTCCTTTTTGTCACCTGTAAGGCCAAGGAATCATAATGATGTACAGTTCCTTTTTATCATGACCATTTAGTTTTAAACATTTACTATGACTCCTTTAGTTCAGAGTTTTTATATATCTAAACTAACTGGCATTTGTTAAGTGTCCTGGAATTGGTAGATGTAATGTTCTGCAGCATAACTGAAAAACTTCAGTGCAATGTGACAAACTTCACATGCTGGATTGTGAGTTAACATCAACTTCATTAAGTGTCTGAAATGTGTTTTTATGGCTTGAAATACACATACATGAAGATTTGTAGAATCCACCCGCACATAGCAAACACAAAATTCCAGCTTACACATGCATAGTAACTGCATAAATTTGAGAATAAAAAGAACCCCTTGCTGAAACCCTACCTCTAGTAAACAATGGATGATTGCCTTTGCTCTAAAAATCTAAAAGGTACTCCACAAGACCCCAGATACATTCTGCTGATGCTTAAATCAGTTCTAGCCTCAGAGTCCCTGTATTATTTAATCTAAATCTTGCATGAGGCACCTTAGCCTATTTCTGGTCCCAGTTTTGATCTATATGTACTACATATCTATGGCTATGTTCAGGGTGTGTGCCTTAGTAACATTACAAAAGCTTCTTCCTGGTTTTTTTTATCTGCTGCAAGCCCCTGGAAAGATACACCGTGGATGAGGGTGTCCATATAAACTGGAAAAGGGTATGCTTAGTTAATTGAGAGGCCAGTAGATGCTGGCGTAAATCTTAGGGCTATACAATTAGATGTCCGAGCCTCAAGCATCAGACAGGATGGGTAGTAAAAGAACAAGACCTCAACATCACCACCACAAAGAATGAGTCTAGGAAACACAGGAAAATGAAATTATTACACTTTGCATAGACTGTAAGACTCTGTGAGATTACAAACTCAAAATAGGCGGATCCAAAACACAGGTTGTGAATTCTGTTGATTTCCAGAGAGGCAGTTTGATGAGTGTGATAATGTGCAGTAATCAGACATAGAGATAGCTAGAAACTCTGCCCAATAAACTGATGAATTGCCTTCCCATCTTCGCAAAGACAAAGAGGACAAAACCACAGTAATCCTTTGAGATAACTGGAAAGAGCACAGTTTAATCTGATTTGGAGTCCTCTACCCAGGCTGCAGCATTCTCTGGGACAATAAAGAGAGGATATGGTTAAATTGGCTACCCAAAATGGACCAAGAAGGGGATTCCTTGCAGTGAACAAGGCAAGATCAGACTGACTCACTCAGGTCTGAGTCACAGACAATGCGTGATCCTGACCAGTCCCAGGCTGTGCTAAAAGACTCATCTTTGCAGCAGCCTTCCAGACAGTAGCACACCTCCTCCTCTCTTTTCTCCTCCACTTCTTCCCTTTCCATGACTAATCCATGACACAAAGGTTACAGGAAGAAGTAGAGAAAGGAATTAAAGCAAAGCACTGCAAAATAGGAGGACGAAGAGGAAACCAAACCACAATCATAAGAAAGTGAGGATAAAGGTGTATAAGAGCAGGGTTCATGTTACATTCAGTTGTTTTCTACATCTGGCTATGACAGCAATAGATTATTTGACCTTCAGTAGAAGACAAACTGTCAATCAGACAGTCAATCAGAGAGCATGAAATTATTTCAGGACTGTATAGTAGCCTTTGACTGTATAGGCAACAACAAACAGGTTGGAGAGGTTGCTATTTCCCTCATTTAAGTCTTTCTTGGCAGAGATTTATTTTCCTTTCAGCTTCGGGTGTCAAGATTCACAATGATCTGTAATCACAGATGTTGCAGTACTTTTGGAAGGGAATACTGAATCAGTAGTGATGAGCATCACTAAGCAATACTAACTCATACCAGGAGGACAGGGTATTCATAGAGTGTCTAACAGTTACATGCACCATCATGGTATTGCAATATTTTTAAAATTGCAAACTGAGACCCCATTATCTCATATGATAAAACACAAAAGGAAAAAGGGACTCCTAGATTCAAATCACTTCCAATGGAATTATTAAAACAGACATTTGTATATGTACCGATGAGGAGTATAGTAAGTCTAGGTTTGCCAGAATAATAAATGGTGTGTTGTGAATGCACCTGCAGTCTAGTTGTTGCCAAGGCTTTTAAAGGGAGTTGAAGACGGATAATGAATGGAAGAATAATTTGTGGAAGTTTCTTGGAATTTTTCCCCAGGGGTATGGGAGAGCATGGTAGAAAGCATGAAAATAATTTGGAAACTAAACAAATGGGTAGGAGATGGAAAATAACTGGCTGGGGGTGAAAATTGGTATTCTTGGTATTCAGGAATGAGAAGAAATGACAGATTCACAATGCAGGTCTACAAGAATAATGATGAAAGCTCCTTGGAAGTCAAAATATCCCAGATACAATACAGAAGTGAGAAGGAGCTCACTTGGAGCATATAGAACTATAGACTGAAGTCAATATACTTTTCCACATCCATGCTTCAGCATCACCTGTTATACCATGCACACTATCCCATATCTCAGGCTCCACAGAGGCAGCTCCTCCAGTTTGCTCACAGCCTGGCAAAAACAGGATACCATTTCTGATTGTTTTAATCTGCAAGAAACATGTGAAGCCACAAGAAAAGCTTTAGATTCACTATTTAAACTTATATTTGTCTCCATGTAAGCTGAGGACTTTCTAAGACATGCAAAAGAAAACAGTCTTTGTATCTGTAATTCAAAAGTAAGGGTGACTTTGTGAGTAGATAGGAAAACCTTTCTCTGTCAAATGAAATGTAGGAGACACATAGCCCCATATCTGATGCCCAACAGTTGCCAATAGCTAATACTAGAGGAAGAATATAAAATCAGGGCAAGCGTAGAGATTCTCTGATTCCTAGCCCCTAGGATCTGCATGCCATGCACATCCTGAACAAAAGAAAGTGTCTTGGTAAATAAGCAGGTGAACAAAAGTGATGAGCATTGCAGAATGATGATGGCCATAACCAGAAAGATGATCTCAAGTTAAAGGAAAGAGATAAAAATGGAAAATAAATAAATAAACAAACAAGCAAAATAAGCAGAAAAGTGTTCAGTTTGGTTAGGTTAGCTCTCTGTTTTTAAAGTGTATTCTGTGTTGACCTCCACATGCAGAGCATCAGAAGGTTGCAGCCTATGCCCCTTTCCGACTGCGAAAGTCTCTGAGTGCCGAGAGGAAAACTTACTGCAGCAATACAGTGACACTTGCTCTTAGCTGATTTTTACCTACTGCTTTTGCCTTCTTGTTCTTAGTGATCACTGAATACAGACATCACAGCATTACCTAAAAACTCCATGATTGCCTTCCTGCAGATGTTCCAGGGCATGGAACAATGCAGGGGTTTTGTTCCCTTCCTCAGGGGTAGCTGAGGAGGTGGCATGATGATTTAGGCATGAATTAGAAAGGGAAGATGGTTAAGGTCTGAAACTGCAGTCATTATTTGGTTTCACAGGAATTCTGATAACTTCTCTTGTGAAATCTGCTACCCACAATAGCAGAAATCCTCCCTTCCCCAAAATATGGCATTCAGAAAAGATTGCTGCTCCTTCTGAGAAGGAAAACAACCTCTTCTGGTTTGGGATCTCAGCTGGAGTTAGAAACATGCAGGATATCAACCCAAATCCCCCTGTAATTTAAGGAGATTCCTGCCCAAAGTTCCCATCCTATCTCACAACTAATTCCTGAAGTAGCAAATAATTTTCAACTGAGTGTTTGAGCAATTGAGTCTCCAGGGAACAGTTACTTAGAAAGCAGTATTCCTGATGTTCATTACTTGTATTATGCGCAGCTAATAATTCCCAGGGTTCTGCTTCACCACTTAATGTCTCAATTACCATGAAATAAAGAAAGGCATCAATAGCTGAGAATGTAGCTGGATGGCTCTTTACAACATGGTCTAAAAAGCGTGTGGTGCTAAACAGGTGTAAAAACAAAACCAAAAATTTGTCAGAGGTTATGGCTGCGATGCGAGGCATTTATTTTCCAATTACGCCTTGCCAAAAGGCATTCTTGAGAAACTGTTGCCAGAAAGAGCTTGTTAAAGTGACATCAGAAGAAAAATACTAATTTATAATATGTGCTACATATTTTTCAGGAGCCTCAGCTGTCAAAGGATAACACTGCATAAGAATTTGTTTTTTTCTTATGTGCTGAACTCCATGTTTACAATTGCCCACCTCATTGCTGTTGTGCCTAACCCAGGCCTTGTAAAAAGGGATCCTGTAAGTACTGCATGACTCCTCTCCATCTTAACACTCAAGTAATATTACCACGGCCTCATGAAACCAGACATTCCTATTCACCATTTAATGATAGCCATCTGGTAAAACACAGAGACTGAGAATTTCATTCAATCTCACTCAGATCTTTCACTGAGCAATAAAAATCTTTGAACCTGGTACAAGGAGAAGCCTCAGTCCATCCATGGAAACATGTGTCACATCCCCACCACACTTGGCACTCATTACCTGACATTTTGCAAAAAAGCTCCTGAAGAGACAGATGCCCTTGGTGGCCACCTGTCCTTTCTCACAAGCACACACACTGGGGAGGGACAGGGATAAAGAGAGATACATCTCTTTTCAAAATAGTCCCTGGAAAGATGTTTGCTGCATTTTTTTTTTCTTGGGAGATGTTAAATCAAAGCAACACCTTGCTTCAGTGCTTTTAGTGATACAAATTGTGCCAGCTTCTCAGCTGATAAATAATTGTTGCAGATGTCAGTAACCCAGCTCTGATCTTGCTCTCTAACAGAGAAATTGCGTTGTGCTCACCATAGTTACGGCAACCCCAGGTGATGTGAAGTTAAGGCAAGCCTGGGAATCTCTCAATTATGTCACAACACCGATCAGTTTGTCTTCTAATAAGATTGTTCAATTACAGTTCAAACATTTATCTGCTTCTAATTTTGTGAAAGCAATTAAACATTAACACCTGATATTACTTGATCATATGTGTCTCTCAAATATGTGCTGGTTAAGTAAGCTAATTAAAGCTTACTGGTTAAGTAAGATAATTAAAAAGGGGAAATATATAGACTAAAGAAAACATCACCAGTCCCAGGGACCATCTGGAGGTTAAAAAATAGAAGACCAGAATAATTTTAAGATTACACATTTTGTTTCCCGTTATTGCATAGCAGTAACCTGTGCAAGAGATGCAACAAAAATATTCTTGATATTTGAAGATTAAAAGATGGCAGATTATGTCAGACACCTAAATTGAAGAAAGACCATTACCTGAGGGTTAAGAATTATAATTTCTGACAGTAGAAGTAAATTATCTGAAGTGCTTTAAACCAGAAGTTGAGGCTGTGGTGAGGACTCTTATGCTGTAAGATTTCATTAAAAAACTGTATCTAGTGCCTTTGGGCTGGATCTTTATTTAAAGTGAAATCTTAGACCCAGTGAAGTCAATGAAAAAGCTTTCAGAGGCTTTGGCAGAGCCATATAGCCACGAAACAGGTAGCAACACACTGAGCATCACCTGACAAAAACCCAACTTCCATTGCTACAGTAACAGGCAGTATAGAAGGACAGAAGAGGTTACCTTTGGAGGCTGTGGAGTCCCAGATGTTCATGTATGCAGTCAGCTTTTGGATCTCAAGCCAGAATATGAAGAGGACCCTTAAATGCTGAATACAGCCTGAGAAATTGCCCAAATGGTGTCCTTCCACCGATGTTATCGAATATAGCGGTGTTAGCAAACCTGGCTGCAGCTAGTTAGCTAAGGACATGCATTGATGAACAAAGCCCTTGCTTTGCACTTTGTTCTTCCAAATCAAATTTGCGTGTCTTTGACTCAGCAGTGAACTACTGTCTAGAGGCGAGGTACAAAACTTGGGGCCAGAAGACCCCAGATGAAGAGATGGAGGATGAAGTTGATGGTAGTTATTCTGCAAAATAATAAATGTGTTTCCACCCCAATGTCCACTGCATTTTTTTCCCTGCCTGAAGTTTCATAATACATTTTAAATATGCAATACCATGGGAAAGTACTTACAGTGAATATGTATTTATGAGGATATCAGCAAATCCATATAGTTTTGAAAGAAGAAAGAAGGTTCTGTGAAATAACAGGGAGAAAAGACAGGAGGAGCAAGAGAGGAAATTCATCTCTAACACCAAGACATCCACATTCTCCCTGTGATCCAGACACAAAATGTATCATTTACATGAGGAGAAGCTATACTGCATCCTTGCTCTCATATAGTTTGCTGCACAGATTTAAACCCCTTGATGATCGTTCTGCTTATGTAAAATGGTAAGTCAAGCCACTTTTTTGATATGTCTTAATTTGCTTTTCAACTTTGGTTGTTTTTTTTTTTTTTTCCCCTGCTTTCTGGTTATATAATTCTCTCTCTTTTTCTCTTTCTCTTGGATTTGTCTGGATCTAAAATGATGGAAGAGAAAAATGTCAGCCCAGGTTGCCATGAAAGACGTGAAGAAACAATGAAAAATGTTCAGGGACACTTGAACAAAAATAAACAGAACATATGTATGAATGCTTATTTACATATACTGCAAAATGTTATATGAGCTACTTTTTTGCATGTTGTATCTAAAGTAGGAACTACATTAATTATACTATTACTTGAACAGATTTTATAGGAAGAGGTGTCTTCTATCACCTTCTTAAATGAGACTGACCCACAGAAGAGAGGTGATGTGTGAGTATGACATTATAATCTCCAATAAAAACCCTGGAAATATAAATAAAACTCTTGCTGCCTAGTCTGTCAATATAGCCTTGCATATCAGATCTTTTTTTTCATTGTTTGTATTCCACACAACTCGTAATTGTAAGAGTACTGATGAGGGTAAAAGAAAATACAGCTAGTGACTGGAGAAGTAGCTCTGCTAAGGAGAAACGGAATAATTGATCCGCTCCATGGGCACCAATATAAATGTGTTTGTAAATGTGACTAAGTTTGGTCATAAATCAGTAATGGCTCAGTAATTAGAACCTCTTCCAGAAAAGCTTTGAGAGATTTTACTATATTTTTATAACTTTCCTGTCCTAGTGGAGGTATCTGTTAACTTTGTCCAAGCTTTTCTATAGCCTCTTCACCTTTCATGTAGTAATTTCACCCTTGTTTCTGGCATTGTGTGGTGAGAAAGTTTCCATTTCAATTGCAGTTTTGTAGAGTCCATAAGAAGGACTATGAGAGGCTCATGGCTGATACCAGTTAAGATAGATGGCAAAATTGCTGCTCCATGTGACTTGTGTTTGCCTCAGTAGTCCACGCAGTCCCCATGGAACAGCCCCTCACCCTGGAGGCAGCAATGGTGGAGCTCCACAAAGGAAAAGGATGCTTTGATCCACTGAGTTGTTTCATTTATTATGCTCAGGGAAGAGCTTCAGGAGGCTCCATTCTTGTTAAATTAATTTTATTCTTCATTAATGTAACTATTTCCAGAGCTTTTCTATCACTCTCATAGTATCTCCAAAGTCCTTCATGTTATTACATCTGTTCCTCCATCCTGCTTCCACTAGATTACTTACAGGGGCCTCTGCAGCCAGTTTAGCCACAAAGAGATCACTTAGAGCCATTCTAGAGTTTCATCTAGATGCAAAAGTAATCAAAGACCAAACTTCTAACAGAGAATATTTGTCCAATGCCTTGTGATCATGTCTCCTGAATCTTCAAGTGTATCTTCTGCACTAGGAGAGGGTCAATGTTCTCGTGAAAGCTGTCATCATCTTGCCTAGGAGCTCATCTAATGAAGGGTCCAACTGGCTGTTTAAAACATTGCACTTCTGCTGCCTCAGGTGTAGGAATGAGGCTTAGGGAGACTGGTCCCTGTGTGTATTTGTGAATTTACAAATTGTGTACATTTTATGCATTTGCAGATTATATTTGTGCATTGACTTTATTAGGACAAACTGGCTCACCAAGTTTGGCCTGGAGAGAATAAAATATATTACTTGCCTTTGTATAAATCAAAGAGGGCTAAAATCAGCCTCTAATTATACCCATGCCAACCTCTAGTGAAGTCAAAGGTTTTCCATCAGTTTTGTGTCTCACCACACCATGTTCAGTGATGAAATTCTGGCATTTTTTGTTCAGCTCCAAAATAAAACAGGGAGCAAAAGTGCCTGTTGTGGGTGAGTGAACCAAACCCCTTAATTCATCATTTACAAGCAAAGAGTTGAGGCTGTGCTTTAGACTTTGCAGGTGCCCCAGAATAATTTGTGACCTCTACAAATAATATGCAAATCCCATTGGTTTTGCTTTGCCTGGGATCACTGACAGTATCCTATGCCTGTGAGCAAACAGTGGTGTGACCTTCCTTGGAGGCAGGGAATGACTGTGGCTTTGGTTCAGGAACATACGTTCACCTTCAAGAGGATGAGTTTATTTTATGCTGATAAATCATTTGGAAATGAAGTTTTTTTCCAGCAGTGAGCTTATGGGCAGAGCCAGGACTGTGCTGCACCAGTTTTACCCTCATTGAAATTGCTGGCTTGCACTGGTGTAACACTGCAGTAATTCAGATGTAAATTGGAATTTCTTCCCCCTCCCATGAGGCTTATTGAGATTAATGCAGACTAAGGGACGTTGTGAATTCAGAATCAGCCATATGCAAAGAATTCTCACAAATTTTCAGGCTGGAATAATATCTGCATTCATTTTAAGACAGATCTGTCAGGGTATAAATGGCATGAAACAGAACAGCAATTCCCATCATTTTTCCCAAGGTCTTTATATTCTTGTTTATATTCTCAGAACTCTCAGAGTAATGAAGGAAACAAAGCACCATGTAATCCTGATGTTGTCAGATTCACTGATCTGATGTGGTGTGCCATGCCCAGAATATAAAGTATGGATGATTAAAGGACATTCATAGCATTCATAAGTGACACTTCTGTGAAGAGTATTTGTATTTTATGTGGAACAACTGAATCTGGCCTGCAAAGAAGTCAGTCAGCCACCCTTTCTGAGAAAGATCTGAGCTTTCTCAACAACATTATTATGGTTGCTTTCTCAATGGGAAGACACCATCAAATTAACAGCTGCCGTCAGAAGGGGGAAAAAGAGGTTTAAGAGTCTAAGAATAAGTATTTATTTGGGACAGATTTGCTCATCTTACTTTCCTCAGGAATTATTCTGTCTGCTGAATACCCAGCACACAGGGCAAACTGCAAATATAAATATTTATGTTAAAAGTCCAATTTAACCTGTCATTCTGCCTAATCATTTTGCACCTGCAACATCTGTAGACCCAGAAGCTCTGCTGTTGTGGCAGTGAGAAGTGAGCAGTCCCAGGGCAGCTGTTTTCAAAATGAGCAAACTGTCAGCATCCTTCATCTCGGACTGCAGTTCTCCTGTCTGGCCACAATGGCCTTTTGCAGCCACTGAGGTTTTTATATGAGGTTGACATAACAAAGCACATGCTGCCTGTATGTGCAAAATGAGTGAATCCACTTCATATTTATTAAAATTACTGACATGTTTCCAGAGCTGTGGCTCAAGAAAGGTGTGTTAATTTTACCCTCAGAACTGAGCTGTAGTGGTCCCTGAAAGGCTGTTAGTCTTTCATAATATGGAGTCGTGCTTGGCTGAGTTCTGATACAAATTAAATTCTCCATGCTTTACTGAGGCTTTTTATTATTTTTCCCTTTGTTTTTCCTCAAGAGATAGTGAAGATGACCTAAAAATGTAGGGTGCGACCTGGATGACCATACATTTCTATCATTTGCACTGTCTCCTGTGCATTTGAGGGACTGGAAAGTAAGTAGATATGTCATTAGCATCTAAAAACGCAGACATGGAAAAATGTCAAGTAGTGACTTCTTCTTAAATGTCAAATCAACAAGTGCAAATGCTAACAGTTGCCATTTTGGTGAATTCTGTACTATGCTTTATGGATATGGCATCCTCTAATGAACCTCTGCTCCCATGCTTTCTACACAAGTCCTCCTACATGAATAAAGCATTTAAGGTTTTGATATTTCTCTGGGAGTATAAAGCAATTATGTTTAGAAACATGCCTGTTGTAGAAGAAACTATTAATTCAAGACAATTCAAATTAAACTTGAGGTTCATGTCCAAATTTTCCTTACCATATGCCTTTAAAAGTGACTACCTAAAATGTGAGAAATTTGAGTCTGAATTGTCCAGAAAGTAGATTTTCAAAAATCCTTCAGAAGATGAACATTTCCAAAAGGAATTTCCCTCAGAAGGAGAGTACCATAATGTTTCTAAAACACTATATTCTCCCTGATATCATGCTGCCACAGCTATTTTCCTCACTGGGATTAGCCTGATTAAATGGCAGTGCTGCCAGTGCAGGCAGTTGTGTCTGAGGCCAAGAGACTGTTCATCTCACTCTAATGCAGGTGGCTAAAACAGGTCAGGTGAATTAAATGCTCATTCCTCTCCAGGGACTGCTTCAGTCTATACATCTATACTGTGAAGTCAGACATCCAGGTTAGGCAAGATGAATGCTTTCCACGCTATTTCATTGCTCTTCGGTGATCGCTGTGCAGACCTGTATTATTGCCCATTTTCAGTCACGAACAAGTCACCCTGCTCCTCTTGAAGGTATTTAGGACCAAACAGAAATAGCATGAAACAGAAGACAAATAAATGAAAGAGCATGAAAAAGTCTTTAGAGATGACAGCCAAGCACATGAGGTATGGGGAAAGAAACAGTAATGACTTTCAGCAGGAGGAAAAAAAGCAAGAGGCTTGGGCTAGTTATGTACATGGCCTTTGGTTTTAGTTGGCAGAATGAGCTATCAACCAATAATAGGTCAGTTATTTGGATGATTAAGCTCCTTTCCTCAACTTCTGAATAGATTATGGTTGATTATACCCCACTGAATGTTTTCTGCATTTCCTGGTATCCCCTTGGCTTAATGTGCTTCAAAGGGTTGGGGACACCCCCCTCCCCGGCAGCAGATCACCCCAGAAAAGGTACTGGAGCAGAGTCTGAGTGCATCTAGAGGGTTAAAACACCATTGACATTTAACATCAGGTATGTCTTCCATTTGGACACCTGTTCTGTAGATACATAGAGCTAATCTAGGTGCCCCATCCTCTTTTTATAGCTAAAGATAGACAAAGGCACAATCAGGGCAGTATCCATCTGACTTATTTTAGATATTTCCTTTAGGATAACATAATTTTTGCTGTAATCTCCACCATCTCTATTGATTCATTATTTTTTTACTACAGGAGAGACAGTGTAGGTGTCTATATTTAGTCTCACAAATCCCAGTCATATCATTAGAAAATCCCTAGAGCATTTACCTGAATCATAGAGTGGTTATATCCGTATGTGTAATTAGTCCCTATCAAACACCTTTGCAGGTCTAGATCTTACACCTCAAATGTAAGCATAAGTACAATCAACTGTTACATATATTCCACATAGGCTTAAACTATCCTGGGTCAGGGCATGACAATATGCCCAGAGCTCGGGTATGGCTACAAAATCAGCCAAGACACAGCATCAATATGTGCTTGAGTAACCTCTGCCTTGTCCCATCCTGCTGTGCCTGGTGACTTTTGCTGAAGTGTGATGACAGAGAAGAGGTGCCTAGAGTAGCTGAAGCTCTTATACCTTTTCATTGGTGACTACCTTCCACCACTGTGAGAAGAGGACACCAGATCTTTTGCACACTCTGACTCTGTTTCCAGTCCAAATGAACAGCAGGTTAAGTAGTTCCTGTACTATTTTTTAGCTTACCCTGACTGCCCCTGTTTTCTCCTCCTCATGGCCCCTCTCTGATGGCCTCTCTGCCTTCCTCCACCAGTCAGGCTCATACTTAAGGCACCTCCCTGAAAAGCTGCCTCCCTCCAGGAACCCCAGCTCAGAAACCAAGCTAATAAAACCTGTCAAGCATGACAAGGCTGCATTTTGCTCTGCCTTGCACCCTGTGTGCTGCTTAGCATGGTGCACCCCACGAGTGAGGAGCTGCCATGCACTGACGGTGCTGGGTGTGCCACAGGAACCCCACGGGAGCTCACTAGTGCGGCAGCCTGCAGACTTCAAAGCTACAGCCCAGGGAGAGCAATCACTACGGCAACCAGGACTCAAGGATGTGCAAATTTAGCTGTATTAATTCCTGTCCAGAGATCCTAATTCTGGGCTGCCTGCTTTGCTATAGCATAGACATACACACAGATGCTGTTAAAATATCTCCCGTTGTTTAACTTTGTATTTTGCTTTCTTTGAACACAAACTCTAGGATGCCTCTGTGTACATTTTGTTCTGTAAATGGTTTAAAAGTATATTAAAGCATTAATCTTAGCCTGAGCCCCTGTGTGCCAGGTTTCTGACTGGAACACAATTTAATGGATGACTCATAGTAGATATATTGCATAATGGTATGACATTCTGATAGCCACTGATTTACAGCTACAACACTTAACACTGTCTTGCTTTGGAAAGTCCTTTTATTGCTTGTTTGTATGACATATGGATACTTGGAATTTAAGAATATTTTCATAGAATGTTCTGATAGCCAGAAAAAAAATCTGAACAAACAAACATGTAAGGCAGATCAGTAGTCAAACTTCAAGCTACTCCTTTAAAACGTAAAGTTGTCAGAGAATATATTGCATTGTCTTCAAACTGAATTTGAATAAATCATGTCTGGCTTCTGTGACATGCAGTACAAACTCTCCTCAAGGAGGGTCCTTTGCTGCTGTGTGCTGGAGAGGTTCACGGAGGTGAAGATAAACCAGACTAGTAAGGTCAAATATGTTTCTTTCCCTTTAAACAAAGAAATCCACAGCTATAGTGGTGGTCCCTATATCTGGCTTGGTTTAAAATTGGTAACTTTGGTTTGCCTATTCTTAACAGTTTATTTGAAATGTCATCTGGGGGCATTTCAATGGATAGCGAGCATTTGAAAAGAGAGGTTTAGTTATGCACACCAAGTGGCTATCCCACCCTCGCTTTGTATAGGGCAGGCTGGCAAGGACTGGTGTAAAACGTAGACCTCCTAACATGAGAGCCTGAATCCCTCCACCCAGGAAAGCCTAACAGGAACAAGGACACACAGGAATCTGTACAACAGTCCTTTGACTGAATTACTAAGAAGACCTGCTCAAAACCAATTAGCAGTTTATTTCACATTACATTTTGTTATCGTTGAAGACAGTGTTCTGTTTTTTCGTATGGTTTGAGTGGTTTGGTTTGATTTGCCCTAGTGGTAGTGATGGTGATTAATGCTGCAGCTCTCTGTCCATAAGCTCTTAAATTATAACCAAGGTAAGCCTTAAAAGATAAATGAAAAGTACATGTCATGAGACGCTGCTGAATTAAGCCAGGGAGAGTGGCATGCCAATTATATTACTGCACAATTGCAGGGTCCTGTGTAGGCAGATGGACCTTTGGGACTTCTTTGACAGGACTGGAACAGTAACAATATTTATAATATTCCAATGTATCCTGCAAAACATCACAGACACCATTTGTAGCTCCTTCTTGTAAAAGGAGAATAAATTATTTTATTTCTTCTTTATGAAATATTTCCAGCATCCTTATGAAGTGCTTTCATTCCATATCACAGCTGAGTTGTTTACAAGAGTTATACGACTCTTAGCAAGATTTGCAAGAGAGGAGAATATGACTGACTGTATTCCTATTGACACCATTTGCCTCTGAGCAGTTAGCCAGAATTTAAGGTCATTACAGGTTTTTTTTCATGAGGAAGGAAAATTACCGATAAAGGAGATTTTTTTTCTCCAGTGCTCTCCTGCAGATCTGTAAAGAACTTTCCTCAGCTTTTGTGTTCATCAGTGTAGTGAGAGCAAGTAGCAGGTCGTGGATTGAGTTGCTTGCCAGGTTGCATTCTGCCAAAAAAGGGTTAATCCTTGGCCATCCTCCCAGAGCCACAAAGGAGCTACTTTCTTAGGTGGTTACCTGGCTTTAGAGGCTTACCTGTTAATTGTTAACGCTTTCCCTTGCATAGCCACCAACCTATGCAGTTAGATGCTGTCTGTCTCCAGGCTCTCAAAAGGAGGAGCAATTGTTTATTGCTTTGTTAGGAGATAGGCACACCAGCCTGAGCAACGGTTACTGGGCTGCACTAGAAAGGACAAGCTATTTATATTTACTCTCAGCCTGCCCTGCTCATGAATTAAAACCCACTAGCTTCAGTCATCTGCACACCCATAGACTGTGAGCTCATGACGTTTTACCCTTCTTCACGGTGTGAAGGTGCTGTGATAGTCTCTTGAGGCCTACATTTGACTATACTGCATATTGTACAGACATAACAAGGACAGAACCTCTGCCTCAGAGAACTTGCAACAAAACATATTTGACTTCAATAGAAGACAAAACCACAGACAAGTTTTTTATCTCATAGTTAACAGTCAGTTATCAAGCCTGGAAGTGGTGGAAGATTTGCTTCTGGATCGTCTTGCAGTTTTGTTGCACTTGTTTCTGTGAGAATAAACACATCATAAAACTTACCCACTCTGCAATTTTCCCAGCTAAGACTAATGTATATGGAGATGTTGGTTACATTTGTCATGTTTTATTTGTACCGTTCATGAACCCAGGTCTCATCAATTACAGGTTCTTCTCTCTTACCCACTCTGACCTAAGAAAAACACTCTTTTGTTGTAGGAAAATACTTCCACTGCATCACTTAGCCACAGATTAAACATGCTGCATTTGTTAGTTCATCCAAAGCAGACTGATTTTTGCTGTAGTTTGATTAATATGAATTTGACATAATTCATCTCAATGCATTGTTGTTCTTAAACTCCTTATGCTAAATTTTTCATCTTCATTCTCAAATTAATGTGATACAGATCTGAGTACTAATCACAGCCATACTTCATGCTTTGCCAGTGGCATTCTTACTGCATAGGAAGTGATTAAATTCCTCAAAAGAGTCATGAGCTGTCTTATGGCCATTACTCTAAAAGATAGGTGTATGATTTCGTTTTTAAAGCCACAAGTGATAGTTCACATGGAGGGTACGGGAAAGAAAGAAATGTTGAGGAAATAAAGTAAATTATGTTTAGGTATGTAGTTCTTGGGCAGTATGCTTTCTGTGTGTGTATTTGAGCTTTCTATGTGTGTATTTGTTTGAAATAAAAGTTTCAGCAAAGACTGACTTAGTTCAAATGGAGAGTATGTTTGATCAGTCTATCCTCAGAGGGTTGATGAACAGTGCCAACAGCTGGCAAAGAGAAGCAAGGATACGCTGTAGTTATCTCTCTTTCAGTTTGGTGATATGAAATGGTAAAAGCATTAAGTTAAAATGACAGGTTTAAGAACGCATTGTGGATTTTGTTGCAGAACTTACCAGCCATGCCCTGCTCCCCTTCAGCTGCTGGGCTGTAGTGCAAGAACATTCCCAGAGTGCTAGTGGCTGGATGGAAAGCTGGAGTGACTTTGGCACTGGTGGGAGGAGGACGAGCCTGCATGCAAAGTGCAGACACCTTGAGTCCCTCCCACTGGAGCTATCATGAAAATGATGCCTCGAGCTCTTGGGTTGATCCACTGACCTGCAGATCCTCCAAGGAGATCCTCACAGGGGAACATGGGGCTGGCCCATCCCAAACCTAGGATGCTGCAGATTTTATCAAACCTCTCTGGAAAAGTGCTGTGATGGCTCAGAAAGATTGCTAACTTTTTAGAGACCAGGGTAGCTGGCTGATGTCAGGGAGAGTGCCACCTGAATGTGTGTGCAACCTTTGGAAAGTACCTGTCAGTGAAGGCAGCCCTTGTGGGGACAGGTGATCCATAAGGGGAGAAGAGAGAAAGGCCAGCTGCCAGCTGGGACACTGCATTGAGCACAGGTGAGGGAACAAGGCAAGAAACATACTGACCCAGAACTGTGAAAAACAGTCCAAGGATGGCTTAAGAACCTTAATGAACACATTTGCCAACAGAAAAAGGAGCAAATACTTACTTATTTTTCTTTCTTTTTTTAAAACCTTTTCAAACCACTATGCAACCCTTTTTGGGCATACTTTGTAAGAACTGTTCAGACACAGTGTAGAAAAAAATATGACTGTCTGCTCTGCACTGTGTGGTGAGCAGAAAAAATGAATCACCAAAAATAAAAATCAGTCCTTCAAGTTAATCCTGTCAGAATCCTATATCCTAACATATCAATAATCCTATATTTTTATGAGTACCAAGCTGTACTGCAAGTATTGAAACAGAACTAAATGCACATGTTCAAGCAATTGCTTTGGGAATATTTTCCAGCAAATGAGGGTGGTGCGGTGGAAACAAGATTTTCTGGTCTAGAGGGGCAGTCTAGACAGATGCAGAACATGCAGTCTTCTACTTGCTGAACTGCCAAAATGAGTCTTTAAAGAGACAAGTCCTAAAGACATCTCTTACAGCCCAGGTAGTCAGCTTGGAGAACATCTACAGATGTTAAGGGAAAGGAGTATTTTCCTGTGGCCCCAGATGTTGACTGTCACTTTGCCCTCACTGCTGTGACCTCAGATTTCTGAGTAACATGTGGTGCTCTCCCAGGAGCCATGGATCTCTGCCAGCACAGCAACACTCTCCCACTTGTCCTGGCCCTCCTGGGTGTTGGTGGCATGGAAGTCCATGCAGAGGACCTTATTGCCCTTTCCAAGGAGATGGATGGACATGAGATCCTCTCAGAAGGGGAACAGCATTGTCCCACATCAGCTGGCTTCTGGAAGTTGACACAACACGCTTACCTGCACCACCTGGTCACTACTTCGCAGCATCTTAAAGCCACAGTCTCTTATCAAGCTCTATGTCTGCAATTTCATCTGAACTGCAGGCAGGAACCACTTCCCAACTTTGCCCACTCCATTTACCTCCACATGTCACTTTGTTACTTGGACAAAAAAAAAAAGTAAAGCTGTCCTCTCACAAAGAGGTGAAGCCAGTATCCTTGATACCTGATCAAAAAAATCTCCACTGCCAACAGCACTTACCCTTCCTGAAAGTGTGAGTTCAGAGCTAGGTGCAGTTTAGAGAGTAAGTGACTCTGGCTCAGATGGGAGAGCTGAAGAAACCTTAGAAAACTTTGATCAAAGGTAAAAGAAATTGTCTAAACTGTAACTCTAAGTTACTGTCTTCTTCACAGCCTTTCTTGTACATCTAGAACAAGTTACATGTTTCAGCTCTAAAAAGCATCAGATTACTGACTTTTGAAGGGGATTTTTTGTTACATGGTACTTTTTGGAGTGCTGTTGTCATATTTTTTTTTTCTATTTTATGTGTGCTGTTTGTTCCATTGATCTCATTTACAAAAGTCTGAGATCCTTGTCACTGATAGGTGCTGAACGAACCCAGCAAGAGCTGGGGAGTTTTGTTCTACTTTGCTTTCTTATAGCCTAGCAATAACATTTGTCTTTGCCTGCTTAAATGCAAGATGCTGGTCAAGTGTGTGACATTATCTCATTTGTCTAACAGGTAAGCTGCAAAGTGCTGCAATTCTTTCATCAGTACATGATGGGCTGCAACTACTTCTGGATGCTCTGTGAAGGCATTTATCTTCACACGTTGATTGTGGTGGCAGTGTTTGCTGAAGAGCAGCGTTTGCACTGGTATTACCTCTTGGGCTGGGGTATGTATAATTTGTAGCAAGATGGTCAATTTTTTCAGATGTTTGAATTATTCTAGCACTTATACATCTGAGTTGTATTTATACCACTAGATCATAGCTTAAGACTAGGCTCTTGGATCCTAAATGTGAGTGTATTTATATGGATGGACCTAGAGACTTACAAAAATGAGCAGGAGTTAGTATCCCATATTTGCTGAATCTTGGGATTTGCTGAAAGAAATGCTTAAGATTCATTAAGCAAAGCTTTGGGAGAGAAATAGTTTTCTATCCAAACACCTCTTTTCTGAACAAAAGCTGTCTATTTTTGTCACTTTATATATAAAAAATATTAATCTGTGACAGTAGCTATAAAAGTATGCTTTTTTTCTGAAATAAAGAAGAGGAAAAATCAGTATCTATGTCTCCCAAAGTGAAAAACACCGCATAGAAAAAGAGGAACCAAAATCTCTCTAGAAATTAATACAGTATCAGATATATTTTGGCAGATGTTGTTTTAAAGGAGAAGATTCGATTTTACCTATGCAGGAGTAGATAATGGCTCTGCTGTCAGGGCTGATTTTCTTCAAGAACAGTAGTCTCTAAAGCATTTCAAAGAAACACACAGGTGTCAATAAACAAATTTCAATATACACTATGAGAGAGGCTACAAACCCATACACCATGGATGCAAACTGTATGAGATC